>JALLPE010000630.1:0-15321 GCA_036940025.1 Conticribra weissflogii | reverse complement strand
GGCATCCCCCCCTTCTCCGTTCTTCAACTTCTTCAATCTTTCCGTCTCTACCTCGGGGTAATAACTTTTTGCGTAGCCCATTTTCTCCATATCACGTGCTTTTTCGGTGGCATCCTTAGCAATACATTGGAAGAGGTTTTGAGCATGTTTTTCGCACCCTGCGGGTTCAACGGGAAAGTAGGGAGGGAGTACGGAGGGGCCTTCCAGTTTGGGAGGGCCGGAGATGGCGTCGCGAATTCGGTTCCAGACCATGTTGTTTCAGTATATCTTCGTCGATAGGGCAGTTGATGATTATGGCGTAGAGCTTCGTGGTCTTGATGGGGCGGTCAAGCTCTCTCTTGTCCTGAGCTCTCACGGCACGGTTCCTCAGCACTTCGAAGTTTTATCTCTACAATGGTATAATAGATGTTGTACTCGATTTTAATATATATTTTTATGTTTAATCCAGCGTGCTTGCTTGGTCGGGGCAGGCCAAAAAATACGGGCGGACGGAAGAAAATTGTGCCACATCAAAATAACGGTAAGGAAATTTTTTATCTTCCATTGATTTTTTCAGAAATCTTTTAGATAGAGAGTTGAACCCATGACTCAATGAGTCACGAGTACATTATTTAGCGATATTGTCGATAAGTGTGATGCAAGTTTTTAGGCTTAATTGAATTGAACTTTTGTCGCAAGACTCCCTGACTCGCATTTTTAAAAATTCAACACGTAAACATTAATAAGCCCTATTTCCAAGACTCCTTGAGAGTTTCCCTCATTGATACAAAAGCATTGCAAGATGGATATTATTGTATCTTCCTTTCTATGTGGTACTATACTGGTTCATACAGCGCTTTGTTGTTGTATTTTGAAGTCTTTTTTGGGGAGAACACAGTACGAACGTTACCTATCGTAGTGTTGTTGAATTATTTACGTTTTTTGCGCCTGTGTTCTTTGCCGCTTGCTTTTGCCGCCCAGCTTTTCTTACGATATCGTGTGGACTCTCTCTTTGTTCAGGATAGTTCTCTTCGCCGTTAGGTCAAATAATGAGCATGCCTATTTTCTTCACTCATTTCGGCAAGTGGAAACAGACAATCCTCTCAATCGTCCAATCGTTGGTAAGGAAATCCACGCGCGAATTTCGGTTTGATTTTTGACCGGGCGATATCTCCGTGTCCATCGAGAGTAATCTCGTTAATAGTTGTAATTTGTTCAACCAAATTAACTTTTCTTTTTTTCCTTCGGTACCTTGCCTAGATCACGCGGTCTTCTTTTCCGCGGAATACTTTCATGAAATCACCATTGAGTAAAACATTTTCGGAGAAATCCCTTCTTCGTTATCTCGCATAAAAAATAACATGCCAACCCTAAAAATTGACCACGACGCCGGACCCGCCACTTCTGATCACGACGAAAACGACACCAATGGATTGGAAAAAGCTAACCGGATTGTCCAATCCATCTTGAACCAAATCACCAGAGGGGACGCACCCCCTAGGAATTTCGACCCAGTGTACACATCTGGCATCCATATCGGTTTCGGAGGCGTAACGGGTTCGGCCACTGGTTACAAAAAGAGTAAATCTCTTCCGTCTCCACGGCTTCCTGTAATTTCTGGTAAAAAAATTCCTCGAAATTCCCCCCCTTCTTCATTGAGCAATATTGATGGCAATGGATGTAGTTTTTCAAATAAACATGGCACCGCGGAACACAACGACGAAAACACAGCAACCTCTGAACCGTCAATATCTTCGAGCACAATTTCACCATCTGTTTTATCCCCGAAGACGACAGGAAGTAATAGTACTACTTCGACACCGAACTCCTTCAGATACCCTCCTCGACATTCAGCTTCTCATCAACGAA
Organism: Conticribra weissflogii; assembly: GCA_036940025.1. Classification (NCBI taxonomy): domain Eukaryota; phylum Bacillariophyta; class Thalassiosirophyceae; order Thalassiosirales; family Thalassiosiraceae; genus Conticribra; species Conticribra weissflogii. The sequence continues at coordinate 13,473 of JALLPE010000630.1, read as the reverse complement.
TAGAATCGGAAAATTCACACTCAATCTATGGAATAGGGACAGGATTCATGGGCACATTGGCATTGGCTGAACTATGTTCCAGCACTGTAGAATCCATGGGCGGCAAACTCAATAATTACCTTGGAGATGGAAGAAACCAGAACAACCATCGCGGTGGGCCGATGTCAGGCACTCCTTCACCGAAACCATTTCATAGATTTTCACCCGGAGGGTATCATGTTTTATCGGCACCGCCACTATCTCCTCTGGCGTCGGAAGAATCTCTTTCTCCTCGACAAGATGAGAGTGTCAATATTATATTGGACGACGCGAACAATGATGAAGTGGAAAACGACTCTGAAAATGATGACGAGGCCTTTCTTCGGGTACGTGAACAAGAGCACGCCATGGAGTCATTGGCAGTGCCGCTCCTCCGTAATTTTCCCGGAGAGCACGATCCCACGCCTCGAAGACATAATGGGGTGGCAATGAGATCATATGATACTCCTTCTTCTTTTGACACTGAACATGATGGAAAAAACACGACTTGCAATAGTATCGAAGACAACGACAGTGTTTCTAGCTATGGTGTAAATTTGAGTTTGGATCGTAACGACAACAACTTTAATGACAGTGGACTGAGTCTCAACAATACATATTCGAAAAGTAGTTTCAGTTTTGACGATGATGAGCTGATGGCCCTTCGATCTCAATCATCTACGTCATGGGATGGTAATTCAGTCAGTGAAAGAGCAATTGTGGAAGATCAAGCACCATCATCATCCCGGAAGAACAAACACGACAACGACTGTGATAAACAACAGAAACAAAACCAAAGAGAAGAGCTACATCATCATCAGCAGCAGCAACAACAGAAACTACAGAAGCACAGAATCCAAATGTTTGGTTCTGAATATGCCAGAATATTATCTACTTCCAAACTCCTCAACGATTCCAGAACATCAACTTCTAACATAACAGGAGTAAGAGTAAGGCGATCTACCAATGTCATGACTAACAAAATTAAAAATCGATTTTCCACTTCCGTCTCTGTGGCGAGTCAAAGTTTCTCCGGTGCTTCTGGAGGTCGATCTTCCAAAGAAAGTGTTGATTCAATATCAAGTTTGATTCAAAGCGTGGAAGATTGTCCGAGCTCCATCGCCACTGCTGCAATAACCGATTTGGTGGTTACCTGTGGTTCAGAAATTCCGCCTCGAGGATATTACAGAGCCTGTCAGATTGGAGAAGACGACCCAACGTCAAAGAATTTAGTTCCTGGGTCACGCAAAAAGCAGCGGCTTTACTTGAATGTGAAAAAGGAACCGAACTGGGATCGTGCTGTGCAACGTCCTTGTGTTACGGCGATATGCGTCATTTATCCAGATAAAATGGAGTTTGTTCCACCCGGGTTTAGCGTTGTGAGGCATTATCAGCCGCACGGGGGCAAGGTCGGAAATAACGGAGGTGTGAAATCCAAAGATGGCAATAGTGACCACGGTGCGACAGCTTCCCCTGCAAACATGACCTGTTTTTCTTCTCGAGAGCGCGTTTACTTGTGCTACAGGCGATCCAGGGAGGGAAATCCGATCACAGGCTTAATTTGCCTTCACCCATCAAAAGGAGATCTCATTCCAGAGGGATATACTGTTTTAGAGCGGACACCGCGGAATTTCCTGGCAGATTTGACGGCGAAATCAGAACATCCTGTTTTCATTGCCTATAGACAGAGGTTAGAGAATTTAGAATGTCTTCGACCATGGCCTTTGGTCCTGTCGGTGTATCATTCCCGATCTGATGATGTTTCTGTTGGTAGCAGAAGTTCCGTTAGAAAAGAACTTAAGGCCTACTATTGTACAGGAGGCACAGTTGTGACTGCTGATGTTGGAAGGTATCATATCATGGATCGATCTACGCATTCATTGTTAAGCACGTCATCCGCCCAAAGTCGCCTAAACGTCATAGAGTCATCTCGGAAAGAGAGCGGAACGGCCATACCTTCATGGATCAGTTCAGCTCCTGGCTGTTTATCGGGAACTCTACCGCACAAAGAAGGACACAAAATCAACATTGGTTCTTCATTCGACACATCCGCGCAAAACGAGGACACACGCGACTCACAATCTACGTTATCCTTTGAAACAGCGCTTGATAACTCTTCGTACGAAAAATCCCCCAGTAGCACTAGTCTCGCATCACACAGTACTGCAACGACATCGCGGACTTCTTCGACACCTCAGAATACCCCAGCAAGACAGAGAAGCGTTTTCAATCACAGCGACGACGCACTGCAGACTTGTTTTGATGCAATGAGCTTCATTCCATCGATAGAATGCGCTAGGACAGCTACTAAGGATGGAACTTCGATGTATTCCGAATCATTTCTACAATCGCGTGTAACCGTTATCACCCCGATCCTAACTTCATGCTACATGTCACAAGGCGGTTCTGCCCTCATGGCAGTGGAAGGATTGACGTCGCTTCTAAATGAAACCAACTTTTTTTTGCCCGATGCCACTGATGGCCTATTCTGCATGACTGGCCCTGACGAATCTAGCTACAGACTGACTCTGCTCGATCTTTCCATTCAGGTTGTTTGCGATGTAGCCACTTCATCATCTCGTGAAACATACTTCCGATCGTGTGTTGACTTCGTTTCGGATGCAGTGAGACTTGCTGGCGGGAGACTAAACGACCGCACTCTAGGCTTTGTCTTAAGATTCTATCTTTTTGTCTTTTACTTCGGAGCAAGCGTTCCATCTTCAGGCTGGCCGTTTGATAAACATTGGAACGAAAACGAGTCACCGGTTTTTGACGACTATCTCTTATCAAAAAGCTTAGAGAAATACCCTGGAGGAAATCTTAGTTTGAATGGTGTGTACTTTCCTGGTGGAGCACCACAAGCTGCTGCAATAGCTTTGAAAGAATTCGTGTCCATTTTGTTGACAAGGGTTGGCAGAAGAAATTACGACTCAAAATCCAATGTCGACGTTGTAGAGACGTCACATAATGCAAGTCGAGAACGAAACATCGCGCACAAAATTTTGGAACAAATTATCGAAAATGCCATGAATCGAGTAGACATTGCAAACTATACTCAGCTGGCGCTCTACCAAATCCATCGATCTGGCGGAAGCGAGCTATTTTGGCACGACATGATCAATTCCTGCGGCGTTAACTTATTCGGACAGATCACTACCTCTGGTCAGATTTCCAATCATTCTTACACTATCGCCTTCGCCGTCCTAGCAAGTTTTGTCAAAATATCATCTGGAAAAGTTCGAATGGTATCCAATAATGCAGAGCCTGTTCCGCGGGACGTGGCGAGTAAACTTGTAAGTTTGGAGTTGTTGTTACATTTCATCAAAATGTGGCATGTTGCTATTCGGGGAGAAAACTCGACCATTGAAATGGAACTATCAGAACGTCTTGGACAACTGTCAGATGGAGGTACCGACGAGGACGATACTGCCGTAACTATGATTTACATCATTCGGCGTCTTGTAGTCCCAACTCTACTATCAAATACTTCTGTATCATTGGAAGATTGCAGAATATATCGGCGCATCACAAGAATCATTTCTGAACTCTGGCGCAAGCCCTACTATCGTCGGCGTATGAAGATCGATCTTGCCGTTCTTATCGAGCATTTCATTTTGAAAATTCTCTTCCTCGGGCCTCAGTTACATCACTTTGGAGAACGAGACAGTGAAGGTTACGATGATGGCATGCCATCACTTCTTCAACATCAACTCGACGTGCTCGATGAAATAAAAGCGTGGTTTTCTTCAGACCCTAAGGAAGTTCTCCTCCTATTCTTGAACTACGACATTAGCCAGTCCGATGCGCTCCCTAAAACACACTGTAAAATCTTCCGCAAAATATGCGAAGCTTTGTGCACTCTCGCAGAGAGTTGTGGAAATATTATCAATGAGCATGGTCAGTTTTCGACGATTAGTGCTGTTAAATCAACTCCTCCGAAAAACTCAAAATCAGCGGCAACTCTCCGCGGAGGAAGATCCATCTACATCGCAAGTGCTCGGGATATTGCGCAGTCGATGAGGTATAAATGCTTCGGTGTTCTAACTATGATTGCAAAATCCATAATGGACTGCGCCTTGTCATCAAAAAGTGAATCTTCCAGGGTGGCGGAGTTTGTGAGCACTTCACAATCTGCATCTGATGAGGAGAGTCACTTTCTATCAATGTCACCTCCACTATGTAGTGACCATGTTTTTGTGGAAGAAAGCAACATACTCGACTATTGGCACACGTCAATTGAGAAGCGAAAAGCACCACTACAGCCTATGTTGCAAATACCAGATGATGACTTCCCGCCTTCTGATTTTCAATTGAAGTTATCAAATAGCGAAGAATCTTCAAAGTACGCTACCTCGCAACATAAGCAAGAAATTCTTGACAACGCATTTGAATTGATTTCAACACAAGGGCTCAAGAAAGGCTTGGATTATCTTATCGCGTGTCATCTTCTAACTCCTTCTCCGAGAGACGTTGCTTCTTTCCTTCGCGTACACCAGGCTTCTATTGATCCCGGTGTCCTCGGCGAATATTTAGGCGAGGGTGGCGTTGATGGGGCAGATAAAGATTATTGGAACTTGATAAGGTTCAATTATGCCAGAGATGTTTCTTTTGTTGGAATGAATATTGAGCAAGGGTAAGTGTTATTGTTGGATGTTTTGATCCCGTTGACTCGACTCTAATCATTCTCCCTCTTGTATTATCCGATAGTCTGAGACACTTCCTCACATGCTGTGGATTCCGAATCCCAGGCGAAGCGCAGAAAATTGATCGAATCATTTCAATTTTCAGTCAGTGTTATTGGGAGGACAACGCGGGGGATATCCAGAAATGTCCGTTCCAAGACCAGGACACTGTATTTTTTGTCGCATTTGCAATCATCATGTTGAATACTGATTTACATAAGGTGCACGGTACCAAGGGCAGGCCACCGAAGAGAATGACAAGAGAAGAATTCATTTCAAATCTCCGGGGTGTTTACAATGGCGTGGATAAATTTCGGGATTATCTTTTTACTGTTTATGACTCAATAGAGTCTAACCCAATTGCTGTATCACAACTCCCACGACAATTTCATGAAAAAATCCGGTATGATAAATCGTCACTAGACGGGATAGACTTGGTGACATACATCCAGTCTTGGTTGAAAGATGTGAAGCATTCTCAGGAGTTGCTTCGGACAATTGCCGCCAGACATGACAACTTTGCAACCTTCGACGCCGTATCAGATGGAGAGACTTCGTTACGTGAATTAACTTGTCAAATGTACGGTGTAACTTGGCCTCATTTTCATGGCATTATCAATACCGCAATCGATAATGCGCACAATGATCTCAATGGTCTTGATTGCTGCATTGATCTTCTTGAGTACTCTCTTTGCACTGCGTCTTACTTGGATATGACATTGGAGAGATCTGCGTTTAGCAAACAATTTGGTCGAATGAACCAATACAACAATTCGAAAACAAAGAGGGAAGGAACACGGAGAAAAGATTCGGGTGCCATGCCGATGTCTGAGAAGACTACAGAATTTGAAAGTCTAGACGAAGTTCGAAGTTTGACGAAAAAACTTCATACGTCACTCTGTGTAAATCACTCTAGCGTTCAAACAATGAAAAGCGTTGCCGGCCGGATACGCAACGGCGAAATATTGCTAAATAATCCGTCGCGAACTTTTATCCGGGAAGGCAATCTTACGAAGCGACATCAACTCGCTGGCAGAAGCACTATTTACAGATTTTTCCTCTTTTCAGATACCCTCGTGTATGCGCATAAATCCAGTCACGGTGATTACAAAGTTCACGAAGAACTTCCTCTGCACTTGATGAAAATTGTCGAGAACAAAAGCGCCGCATCCACTGTCAGCTCTCGCTCGTTCTATATTCATCATCCAAACAAATCTTTCCTCGTCGTTGCATCGAGCGAGGCAGATAAGAAACAATGGTTCAGCGACATCGCACGAAGTATTGAGCGCGAAATCAAACGCAAGGCTAGGATCGAGAGTGCTAGGAAGGCATCATCAAAGGCACCAACAATCCCCAGTTGTTGAATTCGTGATTCAAATTCAGGGAGTACAATATTCTCAATCATAGGCTACACAATTTTACATGTATGAGCGTACTGTATGTAATTATCATAACGAGCAACGACCCCAAAATGTGACGAAATTACTGCTTTTGTCATCAGAATTACTTTTCCATAATCCTGCCATCATCCAACAATCTCAGGTCCCTATGATGTCTTTGAAACACCCTTGGATGTGACCTAGCCAAACTCTTAAAAGAGTTTTCTCCAACAGAGCCGAGCATTCTGTCATGTTCTCTTCTCCACTGATTTTGTTGCTTACGATCCCATGGCAAGTCTTCAATGTCGATCATTGGTTTCATGACAGTGTCTAATTTTGGATTGTAAAAGATAGGTAACGATGTCCTGCAAGTTGATGCGCCATCATTATCAAATGAGAAATGCCGCATAACCCTATGAGGAGTAGCCAAAAAATACCCATCCGTCCAAATCTCGGCCAATTCACCAATATTGCAAACTAGCGTATTCGAGTCCGTCGGAGGCACATTTATCCAAGTGCCATCAACGTTTTGGACTTGCAATCCTGAATTGACGGGGTCTTGAAGAATGAGAGTCAGAAAGTTGGAATCCGTGTGCGCACCGACACCTTGGTTTGATTTTACTTTTGATCCATTTTGTGCCGACATGTCTCCACCACTTATCGGAGGGTATGACACTAATTTCATACTCCAAAAGGGCGGGTCATCATCAAAGCTACTTTGCCCCGAGGTAAAATCATTGCGGTTGTACTGATGCTTTCCGAAAAGGGATGCAAAAGATTTTGTATCCACATTCAGAGCCAAACACATTGCATCTCTCAATCGATCTGCAACATCCAATACACCCGAAACGTAATCCACAATGGCAGGACGCAATGTAGGTTGGAAATCATCGGGCCATGGATTGGTTGCTTTCAAACGATGGTAATATCGTCTGTCTCGTAAACCACATTTTTCACTGCTTGTAGGAGAAAAATACTCTGCAGCATACTCGATTTGCTCACGTCCATCAATCTTTCCCTCTGTATTTTCGACCCCCAACGGCATGTATCCGCGGAAGCTGGGATGATGTTCATACGAAATCATCATCTTCTCGTGCATGGGTCTCGAAAAAAATTGACGGGTCTCGTCCAATGCGCGGGAGCATATTAATGGGGGAATAATCTCATGGTGGACCAGAAAGAAGCCTATGGTGTGGCAAGCGTGACGAAGTTGATCTGCGAACTTGACAGGGTTGGTTTTGAATAGTTGCAGGCTCAAGGTTGGAATTAGTGACATATCTTCGATGACTTTGTGGTCGAGGCAGTTGACGGACGTTTCTCTCGAAAACTAGAAATGAGTGTCTCTGTAGCTCCACAGCTCCTGAGATTTACTAGCACTTCTGGAATGATTGTATACTATCGTACGAATCCGGAATGTGTATGGTCTTCCAGTGTGTGTTGTACTATAGTACATACGACAGTTAACAGGGATATATATCGGCTTTTCCTTCCGAATATTGCGTTTTAAGGGAGTTTGAACCTTCAGAAATATTAACAATATATATATTAATACAGCACACACATATTATCATCATCATCCATCTATCTTCCGATGTTGATTGTGACCTTCGACGACACAACCTGGCGACACTCTGCGACATAAAAACAATTTTCTGGCGAAGACGACCGGCGACATCCATCAGAAAAATAGAACCAAACACCAAACACCAACAACGCCGCTGCTTCGTTCGGCAACCCTCAAAGAAGAAGTGTTTACAACTCAAGATGACTTGTTTTACTAAACGACAAAACCTAGAAGAAGGCACGCTGGCGGCTCTGATATTTTTTCAATTCTTCTCTTCCTTCCTCTCGGCCAACGGATTTACCATCAAACCGAAATTACGGCAACCAGTTCGCACTTCCTTGGGACTTTTGCATAAAGATCATTCGAAAGTGCCAACACAAACATGGTCGCACTTTACTTTTGACCGGAACAATTCGTTTGGACGAAAAACTGTGAGCCTCGAAATGTCTTCGTCGTCCAACTATTACAGCCGACAACAACCACGCCAAAACATCCGACTTCCTTTGCTAGTCAACACTGAGAATGGTGAAACAAGCATTGTTCCCCTTCCCAATTCGCATTTACCAGCAGAACTAGCCACTGCTTCGTTGTATGAATTAGAAGTCAAGACTCCTGTTCACAAAATGGTGATTCAAGAGGCCATTGCCGGAGCTGGATCTTCATCATCTTCTTTCGAGCAATCCGGTCGATGCTATGGTCACATTGTGTGGAGAAATGACGAGGCCCATAGTCTCGTGGGGGCCATTGGCTGTGCAGGCGAGATATTTATTGGTGCTCCATCTTCCGAGGCATCTGCTCTCGGCATTTTCGAAGAAGTTGAACAAGAACAGCGCGGTGACATATCAAATGAAATTAGAAACAACAGTGATGGCGAATATGATTCGGGTCCTCTGTATGTTTTAGCACGGGGATCATACCGGTTTCGTGTGAAAGACGTGGTTTCTTCCATTCCTTACCCTATTGCAATTGTGGATGAAATCATAGATGAAGAATTATGTGATGGCGCTAAGGAAAATTTTGAAGGAAATAACAATGATGACGATTACGATGACAATGATATTTATGCAACCATCTCACAAAAGGAGTTGATCCCTCGAGTCCTTCAGAGTTTGCAAGAAATTCTCAAAAATAATTTGGAAAAATTATCCACCCCATTATCACCTTTGGAACAATCTATTCTTGAAAATGCGCCGTCCTCGGCACCAATGGCACAAGCCATCCAAGGCAAATTTGAGGCGGAAGAGAGAATGGCTGTTTTCGAAGCGTTTACAGCTTCTTTATTGGACATTGCCCCCGACGAACGAGATAGAGTGTTTGCTGTGGCCATGATGGCTGGTGAACTTGTCAATTTACCGTCTGAGTTGAGAGTAAAAATGATTAAGACCGTGGATGGAGTGGCAAGATTGCGCTGGGTATTACGCGAGCTTAGCTCAATTGTGGCTATGGATTCTGCGCTGAGAATAGCAAAATCAATATCCCTCGGTGACACTAATACCAAAAAAGGCAGCGATAGCAGTGTCGTAGGTACAGATTGCACCAGTTTGAAAGCTGCAGAAGATTCCAAAAAAGAACTGAAAGTGGGAACACCGCAACTTCCATCATGGGCAGATCAGATTCAGATGGGCGTTCGGGTGGAATATTTTTGGAATGAGATTGAGGGATGGTGTGCCGGAACTGTGGTAGAGGACCCCATAAAAATCGTGGATGAGATGGTGGTAACAGTGAAGTTTGATGATGATGGTTCAATCCATCGTTTGCCTTTCCGTGGGGATGAAAAAGCCAGGTGGCGTCCTCCTATGGATGATGCATCCTTCGGATGAATATCTCTGGCCTAAACGCTGACACAATTATTCCCAATACTAAGCAAATACTATTTTTTTCTGAAGTCTCAGACTCTTTGTAACACAGCAGTTGACTGATCCTTCATAGAAATGTTAAATATCTTTGTGAGAAAGCTTCCTCGTGGCAAATGTCTCCAACCTTTTTGGTGTCCTTGTTCACAAAGAAAACATGAAAATCGAAAATGTTAATGGAAGATAGTTGATGAAAATTCATTGTTTTCCATTATTTGACAACTCCTAAAACTAGTTTGTTTGGTATTCAAAAAAGCTAGAATGTGCTTACCAAAATGTATTTTTAGAAAGATTGAATTCTTTATAACTTAAAAAATCACTTTGTTTGCCCCAATTGCCTCCATGCTTGCATACAACATGACAACTTATGATACCCATTTGTACCCTATTGACAGCACTACATGTTTACCTATGATATGAAACCAAAAATTAATCCATGTTTGATTTTATATCCTACAATAATATCTACACTACTATACTCCATGATCAATCATACAACAAAATTAATTTACAAAAACACTTATTCCTGTGTTCAATGTACATGATAATTTCCTTTTAGTCTTATGTTTTTCAATTGTGATATTATTGATACCAAGATACCATGATAAGGCAAAAAATGATATGTCTCAAAAACTTAACAATTCCAGATTTTTAGTCATCCACAATCATTTATTTTTCTACAAATGACACTATTGTGTAGTATGTAATCAATTCTCTGTGATTTAATCATATTTTAAGTATGACATAGCTCTTATCATAAAATGTGTGCTTGTTGTTAGGGGGAAGATTTTGGTGCCTAGGATGGAGGCATTCCTGGATGGTCTATTTCATCTTTCTGACACATGTACACATTAACCCTTAATATTCGAACAATATGGGAAACAAGGGGATGGTCATACAACTATTGGGCCTGTGGGCTTTGGGGCTTTGAAAGCGGCAACAAAATCAACATCATAACGATTATTGATTTTTGCTAACATTGTTATAATGCTTCATATTGATCATCTGTCAATAATTAATACAATTCAATCCTAGAGTAGTTTATGGGTCACCAGCATCAAATTATGGTTTAAAAAGAGATTTGTAGGCTTGTTCATGATATCTCACAGTTTTCTTCTTTTTACTCATGTGCTGCAAGTATCAAATATTACAAAATCAGGTAGGGATGTGTTCATGAACATGTCAATCATAATGCCACACCATCATAACAATCTTGGATAATTTTTGTTTGAATCATTATGTAATAATTGATGCATCTATTATAAGACTATATAATTACAATCACACTATCAACACAATCATATTAACCTATAGTTATAGTGTGTTGGAGCATTCATGTTGTCCTAGGCTGATTTGATGTATGGACTAATTGGAGCAGGGCCTATCTATGTGATCTAAGTAAGTAAAATATAGGTGTACAAAAATTAGGAGGATGATAAAAGGGGTCCCACTTTTCAACCCACTGAAATACCCAGTACTGAGTGTTCAGTCACTGTATTTTTATTGCTATGAAAGGGTGGATACATCACTAAGCACTATACAATTTGTTTTGACAAGACAGCAAGGACAAGAGAAGAAAAGGTGCACATAGTGTACCTGACATCATCAAATCACAGACAGGCAAGATGGTACAGGAATTCACAAACAAGGATTCCTGGGAATCCAAGTGAGGCACAACATGACTCTTCCCCTCTGTGATTGATGAAGAGGTTGATAGTATCCAAAAAAGGATTACATTGGTGTGGGCTCCTTATATGGCAAGATGTACAAAACATTACTATTTGGAAAGGTCACTCCTGAGGTTAGTAGTCACCATTCCATTGGAATGTACTCTAACAATACCAATACATCAAAACATTTTTGGTTTCAACTATCCTTAAATAGAATTGTCCTATTTGAATTTTTTGATCAATTTGATTGTGATAATTAATGTCTTTTTTATTTTCATGAAACTAAGCATCATTGACAAGCTACTCTCTCTAAGTAAGGATTGCCAGTCAACCTGCAAGGAGAGGTGTGTTGAAAAACATGTCTAGTGAGAAAGGAGAATGTGAGTCCTCGTCCATTTATGACTTGCAGTGTAGTTAAAACTAAACAACACAAGGCCTGTATGGAAGTATCTGGAGCATCTGCCTTGACCCATGTGACATAACAATGTATACATGAGTGTTGGGAAAGCAAAAGTGTTTGTAACACTGTTAAACAGTTTGGTGCATCTTTTTGCAGATGGAATTGGCTTGTGGGATTTTGACTGTGGTAACCAATGCTTTGATATTCAAGAATTGCAGAAGATGAGTAAAGTCAAACCCAGTAAACTTGACCCCATTGTCAAAATTGACACACATTGGTCTTGGGTAGTGGTCAAACCAAGTTTACTCAATTATCATGGCAACAGGGTCACTAGATTTTTCAATAATAAGGACAACTTCAACAAGACTTGAGTTTATGTCAATGCGGGTAAGTACAAAGAATTCAAGATCAACATTCTGCATAGATTAAAACTAAGAGCCAATCAATTAAACAGCAACCTCCTCCCAATGTGCTCCTGCAATGTCCCTATCAGGGAGAAGACCATGTTCAGGACAAGAATTTTTCACCATTGGCATTCATTACAAGAAAATGCTCAATTTTAGCACAAAAGCACAGATGGTTGTAGTCACAAATATTGTGAACTGGGCTGTGCAAGCATGGTATGGAACCAGTGCAGCAGAGGCTGAATCATGGGTGTGATGAAGGTGATTTTCCACTGTGTATCTCAGTCTTTACATGATGGCATAGCCAATAATTTTCTTTTCATCAAGGAATTTTGTTGAAGTAACAGTCATGCAACTTTTCTGTTCCCCAGAGAATCCTATCTATTTCACTTAGGTTTGCAGTTACCATTGTTTTACTGGTAATTTACAGTGTTTACCAGTAATTTACCGGGTTGAAAACGGTAATTGGTATTTTTTGGAGCAGTATTTTCTCATAAATTTTGAAATTACCAAGGGTCACTGGTGCATCTAGAGACTCAATCATTGAAAGTTTAACCTTACCTTCAAAAAACCCTGTCTGAAAACTGAGTTTTTACCTTCAGAGGTAAACGGTAATTACTGAGTTTACCCTTGATAACAGGTAATTTACTTCCATTTTTGCAGTAAGCAAAAATGATAACTGCAAACCTAGAATTTGTTTGCCAAAAATCTATTGATAAGCCATTGGATCGTTTTCATACACCAGTAATGGTGGAAGGTAGAGGAAACACAAAAAGCAGTGGATTGTCAGCAAAATCCTTTCCTTTTGAGACAGAATCGTTGAATTTGTTCTCCCTTCAAATTTGACTCATCAAGTCTATCAAGGCAAGAACAAGAGTCAGCAATATTGTGGCTCTTATCAGAAATGAATTGGATGCACATATTGAATTGTTCTGCATAATTGATCTATCATATGATGTGGTCAGGAGTGATCTTGTCATGGTAATATTATTGTGATCTAATTGGACATGTGTTTTAGCACCAAGTAACATTGTACAAAATATGTGAGGATAATAGCAATGGAGAGGAGTTACTTATCTCCAACATTATATTTAATTTGGATATCATTGAGCTTGCATGACTTGTAAGTGACATGCATATTGTCTTGGATGATATAGACACCCATTTGATACTTAGAAGCATCAATGTACAATGTATATGCAAAAGGAATTTGGGTAAGGAAGAAGGAAGCCACAAGTCATAATGGCTTTCATCTTCTTGAAAGCTTTGTCTATGTCATATGTTAATTGGAAAGAAGATTTGCCAGATTCACTGGAAAGTGGGGTAAGTATGTGTGTTCATTCACCATATAGGCCACATGTGGTATCTCTGTGGAATTTTGGTGAATTGCATTTGTAGGATACCATCAATTTTCTTTCATCAAGGCTTAAGAATGACTGGAGAAAGTCAATAAGCAAGCCAAATAGTTTCCTCAATACTCCATTCACATTCGAACTTGATAAC
>JALLPE010000629.1:0-17987 GCA_036940025.1 Conticribra weissflogii | reverse complement strand
ACAAGAAAGCCGCAAGTTAGTCGCAGGGGTGACACCATAAAAAAGTCAGTCTCGCGTGTTTCGACAGGTGCAGCATCCATCCCATAAATATTACATGGGAGCCAACTGGCTGGCGGGAATATCTATTTCGAATTTTATGTCATGTTGTACATACTGATTCCTATTCGAACCAACTGAGACATAAAGGATAGGGTATCTTTTGACTGCCACTACCCTCGCTCGCCCAAACCTTGATTTTTCTGAAGTTCAAACATAAAAAACAATTCACGTGTGAGGATTTCGGAATCGAGTCAGCAACACCATGATGACAAAAAATAACAATGCATTCACCTACGATTGCATGGCATGGTAGCAACACTATATGAGAAGCATTGCCGTGTTCATGATGTGCTTCCTCCGTTGAAATGAACATACAGATCACACTAGGTAGGAATGAAACGATCATTCGACGGAGAACGGGTTATATTCTATCGCAATAGTGTCAAGACGGCAAATCTGCGTTCATGGCTTGCATCGAAGGATGGATAGAATGCAGAGAGTTCAGCACAACAGTCGACAATGTCGTGGAATCCCGTGACAACATGATTTAGCGATACTAGACACAAAATATAATGTAATCCAGTGGAAATAAATAAATAAATCAATAAATGTGCCATTCCATTGAAACATACCCCTTCGCTAGTGTTATCCGCTGCAACACGCATCCCTTTTGGTTGGTTTCTCCATTCCATTACCGTACAATATATACTCCATTTGCATACGTCGCATTGCTCCCTTCCCATTGTGTCCAATTGGATTCATTCGTTACTCTTACTACCACGCCCATCGACCAAATCGTACAAATCCTTCCGTTTCTGTGCCATGGTCGGAATGGCCATCCTCATTTCCTCCACCTTCTCCATATCCAAATCGGCAATCACCACCGCCGGCTTTTCGTCGCACGTGGCGATCACCTCTCCCCACGGCGATACCGCCGTGGAATGTCCCCATGCCGAGTAATGCGGATACTTCTTCTTTTTCTGGATCGATTCCGATCCATCGTCATTGTTTGCCGCGTTGTCATCGTCATCGTCATCGTTTTCGGAAGGAGGAGGTGCGCTGCGGGCGGGACTCGCAGTCAACACGTAACACTGTCCATCCACGGCCCGAGCACGTTGGAGGAGCTCCCAGTGCGCGGGGCCGGTGGTCAGGTTGAAGGCTCCGGGATAAATGAGGATTTGGCATTTGTGGATTTGGGTGAGGAGGAGTGCATATTCGGGAAAGCGAATGTCGTAGCTGATGATTGTATTGTGTGAAGCGAAGTGAAGGGAAGCGAAGCGAAGTGAAGTAGGGTGAAGTGATTCATGCAGTCATTGTGGAACATGTTTCCATTTCGGTGTTTTTTGTCGCGAACAGATGATTGCGAAAGAGTACAGAATTAGGAGAGTGGATAGAAGCGAATAACGCCATGACATTCACCAAACAGAAACTCTCACCAAATTCCAACCCCGATTCTACCCAAACCTTCCACATCGAAAAAGGTAACTCCATCTCCGGCACTCAAAGTCTCGCTTTCCTTGAAACGAATCCCCCCCGGAACGTCGACATCAAACAAATGAACCTTCCGATGCTTCCCGACGATGTCCCCGCTCGGACCAACGACGAGACACGTATTGTAAATCCTCCCGGAACAGGATTCCGGCACGGATCCCCCGACGATGTACAAGCCTGTCTCCTTGGCCATCTCCATGAGCATCACCGGCGATGGACCCCATTTTTTAATTGTTGCGTCCTCTTCGGCCAAAACGTCTCCGACTTGCGGCAATATCTCGGCATAATCCCCAAATGCCGAAGTGGCGTACGGACCGTTCCAAATTTCGGGCAATACGCAGAGAGAGGCGCCGGATTCGCGAGCTCGCGTGATGTATTCTCGGGCGGTTTGGAGGTTTTTGGATTTGTCGCGTGTTACTTCGAATTGGAGGAGGGCCACGCGGCGAATGCGGTTGTGGTTGTTGGTTTTGCTGCTGCTGCTGCTGCTGTTGCTGTCGCGGTCGTCGTTGTCTTCGTTGTTCTCGTCGTTGGTGGATGTGGATAACATTTGGAAATGTTTGGATTCGAGCAGCGATGCAGCGGGTGAAATGGGTTTGATCGAGTCTGGATTGTTTGGAGAGATTCCAAATTTCGATGACCACGATGAAGATGATCGATGTTTCACAAACGCTGATAAAGGAGATCTCGATGGCGTGGACGAATGAAAGCTCTTGGTTTGGAAATGACCGAGTTGGTTATGTGCGAGTTCGAGTTGTTTCCCCGATATTAGTGATGCGATAGGCGCAATCGAAAGTTGTTTGCTCAGGGAGCTCCAGGGAAAGGTGGCAACGTAAATTACTTGAGCGGTGTATCTGCGTAGTAGGAAATTGGGAGCGATCATGACTTTTAGTGTGATTGCATGCTGTTTCGAGGATGATTGACTAAATTTTGGGTTCGTTCTGGCTGTTTGTTTTCGATGATTATTTGATGTGGTGCTATTTACAATATTTCAGGAGCCCAATTTCTGGATGATTTCTGTATCGTAGTCCGTAGAGAAAAATGCAAGAATCAGACCAATTAAGTATCGGCTTGACAAATGCATCATTATTCTTGTTCTTGTCTCACGTCAACGGCGTAGTTCGTGCACTCGTCAAAATTCAAAAGCACGTCGACCACGAGGACCACGACGAACAACTACCAACTTGCCAGGTGCGCACATTATTATATACGCTAGAAAGACATGACAGCTCTGTCGCTCTCGAAAGAGAGGGATGCCGCCAGTGGAGCCTCGATGAACTCACTCTGTGATATCAACGACTACTTACCTGCTACCATAATTAAAGAGACAAAAATAAATATAACACTAGGTATATTATATTATATTGTACTGCACCCTTGACGTTGCTATTTGTGATCCATCAGTCTCAATTGTTGAGAGATAGCAGGGATGTCAACTCTTAAGATCGGATTATTTGGTATGGTAGGTACCTACAATAAGATACATAGAATGAGTAAGTAGTAAAAGATCATATGAGGTACTGACCTAGTACTCTACTATCGCCGACCAGATCGTTGTTTTCCCGTCCCTGGAAGATACCATATTAGCGATATTATTGAAAATTGATTCCAATGTGACAGATATTTGAGAAGATATCACTAATACGGCATCGTCCTGCGAGAGAAAGAAAATATTTTACTTCTCAAATAGATTGCCCTGATTGACTCTGTTTTAAAATAATAGAAATGATCTCTATCAACCAATCCCACCTAGCAACACTTCTTCACTTATCTAAGAAGAGCATAAGTCCAGCACATCAATGACCTATAAATATGAAAGGATTTTTCCAGAGGCTTTTCTAGTAGCATCCAGAATGGCTCTGGTCCATTTCAAACCAGCCATAGAACTTCATATTTTTCTACTTGTCAGATATGACTTGTGAAAAAATCTTGGCCATTCATCATCACAAAAATACACCTTGAATGAAAAACTTCACATAATTCAAAAATAAATTTAGTCATTGCAATTATCAATGTTCCCTCCATCCCCATGGCCATTCTTTCCCTCCTTGCCCCCTCTCCCCCCAAGCACACTTGAACCTTTTTGCCTACCACTCAACTGTAATAAAACCATTGTGCCTTTGTCTTTGTGATAATGGAAGCCTGAAGCAATGCCATCATAAGCAGTGGTGTCCCCTACCATAACAATTCACCATCATATTGTTGCCTCTGTCATTGCACATGAGAGGAGGGACAGAAGAGCAGGGACAACACATTGCCTGTCACCCCTAAACAAAATGCTCCACTAGTGTTAGGACAAAACTTGTTCTGGTTGCTGTCTTGCTATTGTTGCAGACTATAACATAAGGACCAGAACAGTGGCATCTGCAATGGAAAATATGCCAACTACTATTTCCTCACATTGAATGAATTATTTGTGGTGAGTGAAAACAGGCCAAGACATCTTGTCCTGGTAATGGTGTGCTCCCTGATAGGATCACTGCAGAAGCTCCTTGGGAGGAACTTGTCACTTTTATTTGCCAATTCATAGTGCTAAAAACAATATGTGAACTTGAGTTCTTTGCTCTGATTTGCATTTACACTATCACCAAACTTATCAAAATTGGCTGGATTTTTGAAAAAATCTAGTGACAATATAATATGAGACTTAGTTGGAATTGTTGACAAAATGTCAATGAAATTTCGCGACATTTTGGGTTTGTCATTGATCTTTGATCTCTCAAAAATTGTGTCATTTTACAACATTTGACAATTTGTCATGTCTGAGTCGCGTGTCAACACTTTTGTAGTTGCATCAACACAAGACTATCAGATATCCCTATTTTTAATTTTCAAATTACTATTTTTATTAATTAATCAACATGTGACTCTCAGATATCACTATTTTTAATTTTAAAAATACTTTTTTTATTAACTTATTATAGTATTTTTACCACAACAGGTAAACATAAAATAAATACAACACCAAAATCACCGCCTCCAATCTGCTCCCCCCCCCCCCCCCCCCCCCCCCCCCCCCCCCCCCCCCCCCCCCCCCCCCCCCCNGCATATATACTTTATAGCCCTCTCAACAAAGTCGGTAATCCCAACGGGATTGCATCATGGTCAAGTGGAATCCCTTCGGGATCGGGCACGATACGCACCTAAGCCTCTTTGTTTTCGTTTTGTTTGGTCCATTCTCCGTGGCGGGGAACAATGTATATTATATATTTATATACCCCTCACTAACACAAATAAATTCACGAGAGTCTTTGAAGAATTTAGAAAATTTGGACATTCGAACACTGCCAAATACAGTACGGTACAATACATTCTTGTATAATTTGAGGATTCTCTCGGAACGACCCAAAAGGTATTAGTAGAGAGTGCAAAATCACACTACTGTGAGGTATAATGATAATAATATATTATTGTACCGTACAATTAATTCCTGTTTCAAATTTTTCCCATTCCTCATCTATTTTCTCGCTATTCAACAAAACCAGAATTCAAATCCAATCAAATAAATAATTTTATCAATTCAATTCCATCCTTCTCTTTCCACTGCCATTTCCAATTGGAATTACGATATTACGACCACAACCAACGTCATCACCGCGGAACCAAACCAACGCACCCCACTACCACTACTAATCAATTCCACCTGCCAATTCCACGTCGTCATGACCTCGAGAAGAAGAACACCCTCGACCTCTCGTCGGCGTCGGCCCCACGTCACCGGTCACCCGTTCCGCCGCGCTCTCGTCGTGGTCGCCTCCCTCGCCTCCGCCGCCAACTCCGCGTCTTCCTCTCTGTCGGCGATGCAGCGCCAGAATTTGGAGAAGCGACGACGTCGCGACGTTCGCCATCTCGACGTCGTCGAGTCGTCGGAAGAGAGACATCGAAACGACCACTTGCATTTGCGACGCGCGGAGTCGGATGACATCGGAGCGACGTCGAGACGGTTGGATGTCAGCGCCGGCGGCATTCACGCCAAGGGCCACTTTGACGACGAGGCGGAGGCGGAGGCGGAAGTGGAAGTGGAGCCGGCGCAGTCGCAGCAGTCGCTGGAGCCCCAACCGCAGCCACAGCAGCCCCAGCCACAACCACAGCCACAGCAGCCACAGCCCCAACCCCAATCACAACCACTCGAGCCACAACCACAGGAACTACCCCCCCTCCCGCCCGAACCCCCCGCCACCGACCTCCGCCCCTACCGCTTCGCCCGCATCGCCGGGGGAGGATCCCAAGCCGTCCCCCCCCTCGTCACCGGCGCCGACGGCGACGTCCCCCTGACGTCCCTCCGCTACCCCTACATGGTCTCTCTTCAAATGGAGGGCATCTCCCCGTCCACGTCCCTCCCGTTCGACTTCCACATGTGCGGCGGCGTGCTGATCGCCCCCGACATGGTCATGAGCGCGGCGCACTGCGCCTACTACACCCCCCCGGGCATCGGCAACACCTCCGACGGCGCCAACGGAAAACAACAAATCTACGAGGCATTCAACGGGATGGAAATCGGACGGACCGACCCCTCCCCCTCGTCGGTTCCCCCTTACGACAACCTCGACTCGACCACCTACCACCTCCCCTACGAGAATTTGATCCCCCGTCGTCTCTTTCTCCACGACGATTACGACGAGGAGACCTACCGACACGACATCATGTTGGTTCAGATCCACGGTCGGAGCCGCTATCCCCCCGTCCGTCTCTGGTCGCCTCTCGATGACGACCACCCCGATGACCCCCCCGTCGTCCCCACCCCCCTCGAAAACGAACGACTCACCCTCCTCGGCTGGGGAGCCTCCTCCCCTCCATCCACCTCGCAACGACGATATTCCGACCTCCTCCGCGAAGGCGACATGAAAACCCTCACCAACTCCGCCTGCCGCGACACCCAAGTGGAAGTCCCCGACGGATCCGGGGGCATGCTCGCCACGACCCTGACCGACCACGTCACCGACGACATGATGTGCGCGTACGCGGCGGGACGGCAGGTCTGCACCGGCGACGACGGGGGGCCGGCCGTGCTTCGGGATCGGAGCACCGCGGAGAATGCCGACGATCCCGAGAGGGATGTCGTGGTGGGGATCATTTCGTGGGGGTACGGATGCGTCGATCCGAAGTATCCGGCGGTGATGGCGAGGGTGGAGAGTCATTACGGGTGGATTAGGGAGGTGGTTTGCAAGGAGAGTTCGGATCCACCGGCGGAGTTTGGGTGTTCCGGGAGAGACGGGGACGATCCGGGCATGGTGTGGAATAGCGCCGCGGCGAAGGAGACGGTGACGTTGAAGTTGAAATTGGATAAGCATTCCGTGCAGACGGGGTTCGTCATTCGGGCGGACGATGCGGCGAAGGAGGTGGTGGCGCAGCGTCAGACGGGGTATTACGTGGGGAACGTCAATCAGATCGTGGAGGAGAGGATGCGGCTTCCGACGGACAGGTGTTACACGATTACGTTTTTGGATAGTTTTGGCGATGGATTTTGTTGCGATTGGGGAGGAGGGAAGGGGACGGTGTACAGAGGGGTGGATACGGGGTATTACACCGGGGAGGTTTTGGTGGAGGTGGATGGGAGGTTTGGCTACGAGGCGGAGGGGTCGTTTTGTTTGAATGGTGGAGGTGGGATGGTGGAACAGAGTTCGCAGACGGAGGAGAAGGATCAAGAGGAGGAAAATCCTCCTCAACCGTCCACGACCGACATCGGTGGCAGTGGTAATGGTGGATCGGGAACCTCGAGTCAAGGTCAAGATCAAGATCAAGGTCAAAGTTCACAAGGCTCGGTGTCTGGAAGCGGTCCTCAAGACAGCGGCAGTAGCATCAGCAGCGGCAACAACAACGCTTCCGGATCGAACGCGAGTTCAGGATCGAACAATCCGAGCTCCAACTCAGGATCCGGATCGAACAATTCCGGTTCCAATTCCAATTCCAATTCCAATTCCTCGGGCTCCTCCAATCCATCCGATTCCATAAAATCCGGATGGAGCGGACCCGTCACCAGCCCCGAATTCACCTACTGCACCCAATTCTGCCAATCCAACTCCATCGCTCTCACCTGCGGCTCTCACGCCTGCTATCACGGCAACGAACCCGCGGCCACCAGCGATGCCGATCAGGGGAACAACGACATCGACTCGCTTCCCACCTCCACCACTTCCACCGTCGTGGCGTCGTCCACTCCCGCCGAACCCGTCGAATGGGTGGACGACGACGAGGACGGAGACGACCCCAAGTCGGGATATCACATCACCGTCCAATTCCAATTCGACCAACACCCCGAAGAAGTCAGCTGGGTCCTCTACGACCTCACCATCAATCAAGTCACCAACTTCGTCGACTTCGATACCTACCCCGCCGAAGATTTCGCCGATAAGGAATTCAACGTGGTGGTCGACGTCGACGGACCGGATGCGGGCGAGAAGAAATACGCCTTCACCGTCTACGACAAATCCAGCAACGGACTGTGCTGCGACCACGGTGAGGGTTATTACAACGTGTACCTCGGGGACATCGAGGACGATCTCCTCCTGTTGACCGATGACGAATACGGATTTTCGAGTAGCTTCTACTTCACCCTGTTCGAGAATTCGACGAATGCCACGACCGTAGAAAAGCTGGGGGAAGACGAGGGAGGGGAACCGACCGATCCGCCCACCGATCCTCCGACGGAACCGCCGACCGATCCACCGACCGATCCTCCCACGGAACCGCCGACGGATCCGCCGACCGATGCTCCGACGGAACCGCCGACGGACCCGCCCACTTCGAGTCCGACGTTGAGTCCCACGACGCCCAAGCCGACGTTTCCGTGGGAGACGAAGAGGACGGAATCGTCGAGTACGATCGGTGCCAAGTGGAAGACGGAGAAGGAGATTCCGACGGGGAGGTTCAACGATTTGGGGGGGAATCAGGATATGTATAAGTTTCATGTGATGGGTGTGGAAAGCAGTGTTTCGAGGGGGAGTCGGAGTTGGGGTGGGCCGATTTTGGGAAAAATGCTCGCTGGGAGTTTGCTTGGATTGATTGCATTGGGGTTGGTTATTTAATTAGAGAATATGATATCGATCGTGCCGATGATTGTAAAAATAACAACAATAGAGAGTATCTTAATAGTTTTAATTGAGTTCGAAGCACATTTCTGTTTCTTTATTATCTTTTGCACCATTATTTATCGTTTATGTGACAAAATTTACCCAAGAATTATGAGGAGGGAGGGAGACACAATTTTTTCTGAAGAAACTCCGAGACTGGATTCGATAGGAGGGTATTGCAGTGTGTTAGAATATAAAAAATAATGTCGATGCCACTTTAATCTCGTCTTGATTTTGATGGAAAATTCATGCCAGATTTCGTTTGGCAAGCACCACCCATACCACTAACAATAATATATATGATCGAAGACAGTTCAAAAATTGCTTCCAATGGTTAAGAGTATTTATACTATATTATTATCCTGTTACAATATAAAAGAATACAAGTTTCCGAAGAGATTCCAAGCAGTAGTAAACTGCGCGAGTGATTGGACATGTTGTTGTTGTCATCTCGTTATATTCTCTGGCCGTAACTACTATCATCAATTGCTCTATTAGCTAATTATTATATATTGATTAGAATATATTATTATGACGGAGTTCGTTTTTGATCTCAGTATTATTTAGTTTGTGGGTTGGTCCGGGTGTGGATCTGTATCGTGAATAAGTATCTACTCATAAATTCTACATAAAATATGTGGAGTATTGTTGTCGGGTGTAGTTTTAGCATGAGAGGAAAAAGATCCGGCAGAGAACTCGTTACATTTTGTGGGAGTGGGGCAGTTTCAAAAAATGTGATTTCTGTATTTTAGGTACGAACCAAATGTAAATGGTGACATGGAAGGATAACTATTGTAGGGTACTCGACTCGTCAATTTTTAAATGGGATGCGACTGGAACCAGGGCCGAAGCAATCAATGATCACGAGTCACGGTCAGTCGCATGCTCTCGAGCAGGATGACCTGCCAATGATTGATGATGTTATTGCCTTGGTCATTTTTGCCTGTTCTACCATACCATAGTGGAGTCATGATGTGATTATTTCGATCCAATGTAGGTTGTATTGCCGAAGGATGTCATGTGAATCGAGAGAATCCAAAAGTCTGTAGGGAGGGGGCCCTTCTGATGAAATAGTGGTATCTTGAAAAAAGATATCGTCGATCAATCAGACTGTGCGAGATCTTTTCTGGATATGAAATTATAATATATCGTAGTACGTCTGGCTATTAATGTGACTGAGAATATAAGAAAAGGCACGTGACATCAATCATGTGCATGCAACACATCATAGAATATGTACATTTTACATCATATTGATTCGTTTGAGACTGATATTCTGTCGCATTGACAGAATCGTGGCAACCGCATTGTTGACTACTTAAATCGTTGGCAATGATCCGCAGTAGGGCATCCGAATAGAGGGCACTACCGAGTGCGCTACGGAGCAGCAGTTACGTTGGAAAGGAGACGAGGACTTCGTTCGCTGGCGTCGAGAAGCGTCGAGGAATCGGATCCGTGCATTGCACGCCATCTGCCATACACACGTTGGTTGGCCGCGAGGTTCGCTGCACCACCCGCTTGGCATGGCAGTCGCGTGTGAAAGTTATCTCTTTCATATATTATCATTATCGGAGAAAGCGGATTATTCCTCCGTATCATCACACCAGTTCCTCGCCAGAATCATCGTCTTATCTGATACACGGCAATCACCGCCCCGGGGGCATCGACCGGCCATCGCATCTAATCTCGTATCACATCACATTACATTACACTCATCAAGCAACAAGCAACAAGCAACAAGCAACAAACGACAAATAACAAAAAATAACACATCACAGCATTGAATCAACAATCATGGAACACAAAGGTTCTTCCTCCCGCTCCCTCTCTCCCTCCACCCGCTCCTCCGGCTCTTCTCGCTCCCGCTCTCGGGAGAGGAGTCGATCCTCTCGATCTCGTTCGCGGTCGCATTCTCGAGAACGTCGTTCCTCTCGTTCTCGGAAACATCGCGACCAAGGACGGAGCGGCGGCACCAGGAGCCGAAGTCGAAGCAACGACGGCAGCCAAGACAGCGAACTACAATTCGAGGAAAATGCCGATGACTACTCTCAGGAATATTCCCAAACCACGGACGATACCGGCAGTACCACCGACAACCGCCAAAGCGAACGAGATTACTACGACGACGACGACGACGACGACGACAACGACTATGTCGAGGAAGAAGAAGAACAACAACAAGAACAAGGTCATCATCATCATCATCAACAACATCAACAACATCATCAACAACAACAAGAACAGCAACAGCAAGATGAAGATGAAGAAGGAGAAGAATCCTCCCTCATCCAAACCCACCAAAGCTACTCCACCAAAATCCGCGCCTCCGCCACCCGCCTCAATCAATACACCGCCGAAAACGACCGCCTCCTCGACGAAGTCTCCAACCTCCGCATCCAAATCCGCGAAATGCAAAACGACCGCGCCGAATTGGTCCGGGCCCACCACGAGAGCATGTCCCTCCTCGCGCAGGTCAGCGAAGAGAAACTGGTCGAGTACAAGAGCAAGAGCGAGCAGGAGGCGGCGGAAAGCAAGGCGGCGCAGGAGGAGGCGCTGCGGACGGTGCTCGAGATGATGGAGAAGGACTGCGAGGAGAGGGTGGCGGAGCTGGACAGGGAATTGGCCAGGATCGACGCCGAGAGGGCCAGGGCGGCGCAGTTGCAGGGGGAGGCGGCGAGGAGGGCGGCGGAGGAGGAGAGGACGAAGGAGGAGTACGAGGAGGCGTGTCGTTTGGCGGTGGAGAAGCTGGTGCAGGAGAGGCAGGTGAGGAGCGTGGAGATGCAGCAGTTGAGCGAGCGGGAGGAGAGGTTGTTGAGGGAGTTGGAGGAGACGAAGAGGAGGGCGGAGAGGGAGAAGGAGGCGGCGGCCGCGGCGGCGACGGCGGCGTTGGCTTCGGAGGCCATGGCGAGCGCGGGGAAGGGGGCGGCGGGGGGGGAGTTCGGGGACGATGGCAGGAGCGGTGGGAGTGCGAGTTACGGTCAGAGTTCGTATGATGGTGGCAGTTACGACGGTTCGGGAGGGGGGTTCGCGTCGCCGTCGGCGGCGGCGGACTCGGATCCCATGTCCCCGTTGATACCATCGGGCGGAATCGACGTCCGTAACAACGTCCCGGGATCGGGGACGAAGACACCCCCGCGCCGAGAACCGGAATCCAAACGACCCCCGATCATCGACCGTCGTCGCACCCAAAACTATCGCGAGTCCATCTTCCTCCGCGATCCCCTCCGCGAAATGACGAGAGGTCGGAGAATCGCGCTCAAACTGCAAAATTATTCGTGGTATCAACCCCGCGGGAAGGGAAAGAACGGCAAGCACTGGGATGTTCACGGCTTGGGATTGCAGAGTGCCTGGGCTTATTTCGAACACAGCGTGTTGCCGAGGTATATCGTGAGGAACGAGGATGGATCGTTGCCGTCCCTGGATGGGACGGAAGGCGATCTCGGACCGGGGTTGTCGGAGGACGATCAATCGGAAAAACAGGCGAATGTTTCGGTGTACGAAGGGTCGGAGGTGGGGTCTTCGGTGTACACTCCCGGTGAGCGGGATGAGAATGAGTCGGTGGCGGATAGCGATGTCAGCGATTGGCTTTACAAACCGAATCAGTCCAACAAGAACGTTCAGGGGGGAATGAATGCGTTGGGATCGAAGCGGACGCGGCAATCGGGAGATTTGACACGTGCAGATCCTGGTGAATCCAAGTTTCCGACGAGGTTGTATTCGCCGTTCTTTACGCCTCTTTCTCAGTTGGGAGATTTCGGAATTGGCGTGGGTTTGTACTTTTCGTCGTTGCGGGGTATCGCGTTGATTACCTTGATCGCGGGCTGTATTAATTTGCCGAATATTTTGTACTTTGCCGGGGAGGAGTATTCGGCGAGTCAGCCGGGTGTGGATTTTCTTTTGAAGGGGAGTGCGATATGCACCGAGCAGGTTTGGGTTCCTTGTCCTACTTGTCAGGTGGATGATTTTGATAGGGCCAAGGATCGGTGAGTAGAAAAACATGAATATTACAGATTGGAGGGTCTTTTCTGTATTTCGTTTACATCACTCATTCTTGGATCTGAAACATATTCAATGAACCATGCAACAGAATTGCGGGTACGACAACAGTAACACCCGATGGACAATTGCAAACATTGGTGTTTGCGTTGAAAAACGCATGCGACGGAGCAACGATGGAAGTCGGAATATTCAACATGGCCAGTCTGGGTTTTGTGCTGCTTGCGGTTGCAGCACTCTCCATTTATCAACGCCGAATGCAAATTAAATTCGACGTACAAGCTCAAACGGCTCAGGATTATTCCATTGAAGTTTTTAACCCTCCGGCGGATGCAACCGAACCGGAGGAATGGAAAGAATTCTTCGAAACACGTTTTGGTGGCCATGTTACGTGCTGTACCGTGACGAAGAATAACGACTTGCTCGTGCGAGCGCTGGCAGAACGGAGAGAGATTCTGGCAATTATCGAAGAAAAGGTTAAAGAAGGAAGTTTGGTAAACACACTCTCTCTATCGGAACTTGCAGCACGGATTGAGAACGGACGTCATTTCTTCGGCAACATCAAATCGAAGATCTCTCCAGGAATTCCTGAGTTGGTGGGTCGTCTCACAGTTCTCAATACTAAGATTCAAGGACTGGCTCAACAACAATACAATGCCACCAGAGTTTTCTGTACCTTTGAAACGGAGGCATCGCAACGGAAAGTATTGCAGGAAATGACCGTGGGTTCCATCCTTGCATACCAGAACAAAACACACAAAGTAAACACCAAACTCCTCTTTCGCGGCGAGCACGTTCTGCTCATTCGCGAGGCAGAAGAACCGAGCGCTATCCGATGGATGGACTTGGACGAAAAAACGAGAACTCGTATTAAGCAGATTTCGATCACAACAATCATCAGCCTTGCATGTATCTTTGGAGTTGGGGTCATCGTCACGACATGCCGTCAAATAAGTGCTGCTGCTGCGGCTTTGGCAATTTCTATTTCAAACGCATTGTTCCCTTTCATTGCCAAAGCCATCACCAATTTCGAATCTCATGCGTCTGAGACCGGAAAGCAAAGTTCTCTTTTCGTCAAGATTGCAATTTTCCGCTGGGTCATCACCGCAATTGTCATCACAGTCATCATGCCATTTACTTCCACTCTCACCAATGGATCTGAACACTTGATTCAATCCATTTATATCATTTTCTTTGCGGATCTCGTCACTACCAATTTGTTGCAGGTCCTGGACCCCGTGAGCAACTTCCGCAGGCACTTCCTCGCACCTCGTGCCGGTACCCAGGATAGAATGAATCTACTCATGGGAGGCACCGAATACACTATTGCAGAGCGTTATACCAACATGACGAAGACTCTATTCCTTGCGTTCTACTACTCGGCAATTTATCCAAGTGCCTTTTTCATGTGCTTTGTAAATTTATTTGTCAGCTTCTTCATCGACAAGTTCAGTCTTTTGAGAACATGGAAACCGACGCCATTGTTGGGGCCTTACATTGCAAAGTTCAGCAGGATATATTTCATGACGACAGCCATTGCCGCCATGGCGATCACGTCCAGTTATTTCTTTGCAGGGTTCCCATACGACAATCTGTGTCCCGAGAATGTCTCACATTCAGCCTATTATGGAACCTGGCAAATCATCAACGGCGATGGCGAAGAAACCACTGCCACAATCGAGCCCGGCGAGCGTTCCTATCATTTCTGCAACCAGTTTCTCGGTCCCGGCGACAATTTTGCATTTCCTGCATTTCCGGATAACCAACCTCCTGGTTCGGAGTGGATGACGGAAGAGCAGGAAAAATTGACGGGAATTTATGCATTCGTCAGTATTTCGGTTTTGGGTTTGGTTGGCCTCATATTTATCTACAGGATGATTCGGGCATTACAGGACCTTTTTAGTGCAAAATACAAGGTGAGCTTGACCGTTCTTGTCAGTTTGTCCAGAAGAGATTTAGTAAATCATGTAATCTCACTTCAAAGAATCGTTTCTTCCTTTTTTCTTCAGCCGCAAGGCGCCGACCAAGGGAAGAGTTTCAGTGCCAAAGGAAACATATCGTCATATGTTCCGCAAATTCAAAGCGATCATTTTGCTCATCCACTGGTGGCAGTGAATATCGACTACATTGGTGAAAATATCTTCGACTGGCACGATCCAGATCGATCTCATTCATACTATGATCTAACGAGAGACGCGGAAAAACTACTAAAGGGCGACGAGGAGGTCTGCTACAGAGCATTCGGGCAAATTCGCCACTGGCCTCCAGACGGAAGAAAGCCAGGTGAACGAGCCAGGGACGACGGAGAAGACGACTTTGACGGAGGAGCTGCCAGTGTCAGTGGCGCGAGCCAAGCTACTACGCGATCAGCACTGCGAAAGAACAAAGACCCCAACAATAAGCGTAATGTTTCGTGGTCCTCCAAAGTGACTTGCAAAACTTACAGCAAAGACGATCCCAACAATTACGACTTCTTCAATGCAAATGCGTCGACGACGAGAGGAATGAATTTTGATGGACATTCCGATCCGTTGTACGATCCACACACTCAGAACGAAGCACGCGTGAATAAGAATATTCCCCAAAATGAGCAATCTGATCAATTCTATGGGGATGGACAAGGTGCAAGGGCGCCTGAACCCTACTATAATGACGGGCTCGGCAATCAAAATTATCAGAACAATGCCAAAGACCCGAGGAATCAACAGGGCCAAGCTCCTCGGGCTCAACCAACTGTTGCCGAGCAATTTGATCCATACTACAATACTGGCTTGGATTATCAAAACCAACAACCCGATCAAATGTACGGCGGTTCTCAAACTCGCGATGAAAATTCCGAAAGATCTTATGATCAATCCTCTGGTGCAAGCAGCTCATTCAACCAGTCAGACGATTTATCGCAACCCTCCGACGCTAGTTCTTACAGCCAAGTGCCAAGCGAGTCGAGTGAGCAGAGGAGCGATTACGACGACGAAAGCGAGATTTATGGAGATTCATCACAGGGAAGCAGTTACGTGAGCGATCAACAAGCTGGCGTCGCGAGCCCAGAAACCTGGCAGCAAAATAGCTATCATTCAGGTAGCGATGCAAGCAACCAATATGGCAGCCAGCAAGATTACGGAAGCCAAGGGAGTAGGCAACAGGATTATGGTAGCCAAGACAGTCAACAAGAATACTATGATGGCGAGGGGTTTGTCGAAGGCGAACAAAACTGGGACAATGATGTAGAATCGGGATCTTTCTCAGGAGAGGAGGTGTCTTCTGCTGGATCTTCTGAGGGTTTGCCACCGGTGACTTGATTAGACTCATCTTGCCCTAGTCGAGTGTCAAATAATATCAATAAGTAGAAATGAGGACAAAGAATAATCTGCGTCACTTGATTTACAAGTTTCAAGGAACTAACCAACCGAAAACATATTTTTTCTTCTCTCTACAGAAGAGAATCAAAGGTCATAAGAAAATCGTTCACCCATGCGATAGTGTGCTGCCTTCAGTCCTTTATACTGATCTCAGTACGTTTCTTAAATACTAATATCTCAGCGACTTTTAGATTTCCCCCTAATGTGGAGAAAAAGAAGAAAAAATCCATCTCAGATCGAAGTCACACCAAAACGGGGATGACATTTTGCCGTCCTCCGTCATGTTGCCGGCGGTGCCTCGATTGTATCGACATCAAATAAAATGGACCATGAGATGATATCATGCAGTCCATTGTTATGTTATTAGTGATGTGGTGTATGAGTTTGGGGTCCAGAATGGAAGTATTAGTGTTGATATTTGACATTTTCAATACTTATGGTTTTTGTAAGAAAACTAAAAAATAAAAGAATTAAATTGCTGCTTGGTTTGCTAGGAACACATGATGTCCATACCCTCTTCATTATTGCTCCCCTCTGTCTCATTCATCATTAAAATATTCACTGCAATCATTTTTTCTTTCTCTTGGCTTGTCTCCTCAATCTTACCCTCCAATACCTCTGCAGCATCACAGAGGTCTTTCAACAACTTCAACAATTTTTCATTCTCCTCAAATGATGACAACCATCATTCTGTCTTGTACTCATATTTTTGAACAGAAACAAGCCATCCTCGGACTGTATCCTCCAATTCAATATCCTTCTTCTTCATTTTCATCAGCTGCAAATAGGAGGTTTCTTATACTTTAGCCACCAATCATGGTTGTTGAAATGGATGATTTTGATTTTGCACTGTTTAATTTTAACACCAGACCTTCCACCTTTTCTACTTTTGATCTCATCTAAAATTAAACAGGTCTCATAAATGTTAACAATTTTGCAATATTGCTCTAGTGAAATATAAACTTTTCCATCAATTAAATGAGCCAATCCTAACTCAGTGACATATTTGGACCAATGATCAAGCCAGCTTTTCAGATTTTTGTCATTGTTCCAAAGAATCCTCCTCTATTCAACATAGCTTCCCTTCTTTGATGATAAATAAATTGCAGTATGACAAAGCAATCAATCAAGCATCTTTCCTGACGTTTCACCATGGGTTATTGCTAAGTCCCATCTGACAACTTTATTCACCAGAGCAGCAAATTTTTTCAAACATTTTCACTGGACTTTCCATTTAGTTGATTGATGCAAAAAAAGAGATTCAAATTCACCTGCAAGGGTCTCAAATAAGTCCTTTAAAAGGTTCTCTATTCATCCCATTTTTGGGGGAACTAGCATGCTTGTCCTTTGCATTCATATTGTAGGATGCTGCATTCAGATATTCAAATTTCTTTGCTGCAAAGTGAGCATCACTCACTTTTTGAGTTGACAGACACCAGGTTTATTTTGTAGATGGCATTGATTCTGGTGTCATATATCTGCACAATAAAATGGTTTGCTTTTTGTTTCAATCATTTACTTGTTGTTGTTATTGTTGTTATTATTATTGTTGTTATTATTGCTGTTATTGTTGCTGTTATATTTGCTATTATTGTTCCTGTTATTGTTGCTGATATTGTTGCTGTTATTGTTGCTGTCATTGTTGCTGCTGATATTGTTGCTGTTGTTATTGCTGTTATTGTTGTTGTAATTGTTGTTGTTATTGTTGTTGAAAAAGTTGTTATTGTTATTTTTGTTGTTATAGTTGTTGTTATAGTTGTTGTTATAGTTGTTGATAGTTGTTGTTGTTGTTGTTGTTGTTACTATAGTTGTTATTGTTGTTGTTATTGTTGTTGTTATTGTTATTGTCATTGTTGTTGTCATTGTTGTTGTCATTGTTGTTGTAATTGTTGTTGTCATTGTTGTTGTCATTGTTGTTGTCATTGATGTTGTCATTGTTGTTGTCATTGTTGTTGTTGTTGTTGTTGTTGTTGTTGTTGTCATTGTTGTTGTTGTTGTTGTTGTTGTTGTTGTTGTTGTTGTTGTTGTTGTTGTT
>JALLPE010000628.1:0-15823 GCA_036940025.1 Conticribra weissflogii | reverse complement strand
TCAAAGCAAATCAAAGCAAATCAAAGCAAATCAAAGCAAATCAAAGCAAATCAAACAAAATCAAACCAAATCAAACCAAATCAAAGCAAAGCAGAGCAAAGCAAAGCAAAGCAGAGCAAAGCAAAGCAAAGCAAAGCAGAGCAGAGCAGAGCAAAGCAGAGCAGAGCAGAGCAAAGCAAACAATAACATATCATGGGCTGTTCCAAGTTGGAATGAAAATCATAAGTTTACAAAAAACATGATTTTCATGATCTCAATATCATTTATGAACACTCCACATTATAAAAGGGGGAAAATTATTGTCTTATAAATCATTTTGTACATGATGTAGGAAGCAGTAACAAAAAATCCAAATACCAGGTACAGACTTTGGCGCATACTACAGTTGACATCTGGTCCAAGAATGTGCTTGGATCCTTTGAGGTATAGTTTGACCTCTGTAGTGAGATTCTAACATATTGTTGTATCTATCTATATTAAGATGAGAGATAAGTTCTCTTGAGCATCCATTTTTGTATGTATCATTTACTCATAGGAAGATGTATGACAGATTTAGTCTGCATAGTGCTGACACTCAATATAACGCACGTGTATGTTTGGATGAAACCAAAACACTGAATTTGATTATTAAAATTATTCAATGGCAAACTTTCTTGAAGGAATATTTTATTTTCGACTATTACATCTTGCATTCAACCACAGGACTGCCGTCAACACCAATTTCACTCTTGTGAAGTATTCTCCTAGTTAGAAAACATACAAACAAAACTTCTTTAATAATTATGGAATGCTGGTGATACTTTATACATTCGTATCAATTCCATGAGCCACCTATCAAAATTTGTTCAAATTGAAAATGTGGGGCTTGACTACACAACGATGAAGGAATCGGCTTCACGAACCTTCGATTTGATGATGTGTGAAGAATTTAAATAACACTCTTCGTTATGATTATCAGATTTTTCAAATGATGCGTGCGATCGAAATGGGAACACAAAATTTTGTAGGATAATGATACAAAGTCCTAAAATTGAATTCACACTAGAATGATTGATTGATATGAAAGAACTTCATTCCCAAATGATGAAGGAGTTCAATTGAATGGCGCCATCATGCGAAGATACATTTAAGACACTCTGGCAGCAATGGCTGCCTCAAACCTCTTCAATGCATCGTCGATTTCGCTTTCATTCACAATCAAAGGAGGAACGAACCTAACTACACTAGGACCGGCCGCCACTAACAAAAGTCCCTGTTTCATGGCATCACCCACCAACTCAGCAGCGGTGCATCCGGCATCATCCCGAATCGCCACTCCCTTCAACAATCCCCAGCCGCGAACCTCACCCAAAACGGTAGGATACTTCACGGCAATCTTCTCCAATCCCCTAGACAGCTGCTCGCCTCTCGCCCTAACATTACTTAAAACATCATTCTCGCTCAAATACGTCGCCACGGCCAAGCCAGCCGCACAAGCCAGTGGATTCCCACCATAGGTACTGGCATGATCTCCTGGTCCGAACACATCGGCTGCCTCCCCCCTCGCCAGCATGGCACCGATGGGAACACCTCCTCCGAGGGCCTTGGCACTGGTGAAAACATCGGGTGTGACGTCGAGTTGTTGATGTCCCCAGAGGGAGCCAGAGCGTCCCATTCCGACTTGGACTTCGTCGCACATGAGGAGAGCTCCGGATTGGTCGCAGAGGGAGCGAGCGGTTTGGAAGAAGGAGGGCGTTCCGGGGCGAATTCCTCCTTCTCCTTGGAGGGGTTCAAGCATGATGGCAGCGAGTCCGCGTTTTCTGTTCGTGGGTTGTTTGGTAGTTGCGTGGAAGAAGATGTTGGACGGGCGTTAGATTCGTTCCAATTCTGTGTTCCTAAGGAAAAAGGTAATGTGACGTATAAACATACCTGCCAGCCTTGGCATCTTCCTCAGGGGTAGTATTGATCTCTTCCACAAGCTTCTTCAGAGCTTCTTCATCATTGTAAGGAGTGTATCGGAATCCACGAACCATTTCTCCTCCATAGGTGAAGCCCTTATGGTATTTGGGCTGGGCCGTAGCAGTGACAGTGGCCAATGTTCGGCCATGAAAGGAAGACTCTGCGGTGATAATGACAGGATCCTGTCCCATTGTTCGCGATGTGTAGATTGTTCAAAAATGAGCGTGTACGTGATACGTTTTGATTGAATGTTCATTGCATCATTCGTGTCGTGGTTGTAGCATGAATGTTAGGTAGAGATAGAAAAAATCGTCAATCATCAAAACTCGGAATGAACTTAGTATAAAAGAACTTGTAGGAATTATACTTACAGTAATGCCCCTGTTATAAGCATGCCTCCTAGCTAACTTGATTGCGGCCTCATTACTCTCGGCACCCGAGTTGCAAAAGAAAACCTTATCGGCACATGAATTCTCGCAAAGCCATGCAGCCAACTGACCTTGTTGCGGTGTGTAATAAAGGTTGCTGACGTGATGAAGGGACGCCATTTGATCGGAGACGGCTTTGGTCAACGCGGGGTTGGAATGGCCCAAGGCGCAGGTGGCAATTCCGGAGACGAAGTCTGTTGGAAATAGTTTCGATTTAATTATTTTGAGGTGGGGACGTTGGACGAATCGTAAATGGAGTTTGAAAGGGATGGAACGTGTCAAAAATATTGGTCAGATCCATGTTGAATTGAGCGGGTGAGAATGAACAATCTCTGCTGGCCATTCATTGCCCATCAACAAAAAGAGAAAATGTAGTTTCATTCTGACGAATGAAGCCAGTGCATGTAAGAGAACCCTTGTGAAGCCAATTTAAGCCTTCGGACTCTGCACCAACTCGTTTCCACGCTGTATAAGCACCATTTCACTCACCCAAATACTCCTTGCCATCTTCGTCAGTGAGAACGCATCCCTCCCCCTTTACAAAAGTAATGGGATACCTCCCGTAAGTCTTCTGCACTCTCGTATCGAACAAGTTGGCCGTAGAGCTCGAGTCGATCGCTGATGGCGGAACGAGATCGACGACTACTTGTCCGGGAGTGATCGTTGGCGGCTCCTCGGTGGTGGAGTGAATTCGGGTGATGGCGCGGCCGGTGCGGCTGGGAGAGAAGGCCTCGCTGCTGCTATTGGAGAGGGCGAGGATTGCAGAGAGAATGGCGGATTTTTGGAGGAGCATCATATTTGTTGATGATATTTTCTCCGATGAAAGAAATATAGGCTTGCCTGGATTTGTTTGGCTATCGACCGTCGCGGAAGAAAAATAATGACCAGGAGTCGAGTGCTTCTTCGATTGGGTTTCTTTCAATAATTATTATTTTTTCTGCGGTTGTGATTGTTGTCGGAAAAGATATGTACAGATTGGACCCACAACAATTTTGATACTTATTCCTATCAAAAATATTTTTTTACCCCATTCAATCATTTTTACGTGGGAACTTTAAACCATGTTTTTATTGTACCATACTCCACGGATATTCACACGCTCTTGATAGAAAATAATTATTGTGAACTACCATACCACAAAAAATAATAGTTGCAGTGCTGCAGCGATTCAGCGAGATAGTCCTCTGACTCCGCGTGGTGTTTTTGTCCTGGATGCTTGGATCGTTGGATTTTCGGAAGTCGTGGATTTTTGCACTTCCGCCCGCTGAAATGACTTCTTCGCAGGCACAAAAAAATCAACATTCGCGTTCTCAGGCACGTATCGCCCAGATGATACGATACTACTTGGTAAAAAGTAGTCAATAGTACATACCCATCCTGTATCGTTCGCATCTGTCTGCTAAAAATTGATTTGAAATGACATCTGCCTGCTGCCTTCTGGAAGAAAAATAAGCTATTTTACGTATATGAAAAATACATTGGTATGGTAGGTATCGTATGTACAATATTTAAAACTGACTCTTGGTATCGAATTTTGAGTTGTAGTAGCTTTCTTTTGTATTTTTTTATGAAATATATGCCTTTTATTATAAGCGTCCCCCCATACGAAAGGCGAACTCTGTAAAATGCAGTTAATATTGCACTTCCTGTAGTGAGAATCAAAGGAGAATGCATTTTTTATGCTCCCATCTGTGTCTAAATGAAAAGGGGATCAAGCTTCTTGCTTTACATGCAAAAATAATCAAATTCATTAAGCCATCAAGCATTATTTTCTCTCTGTCACAATTTTTTGTTGATGGAATGAGATTTTTGAGTTTCAATACCTATGCTACATCCATAATTGCACTCATTACTCAATGTAATGAAGGTATCAGCTTCTGCATCAAAGTGTAAGGTGCCCCTGCCAACATCACATGAGCATCTCCTTTAAAGTATTGATGATGGAAGGAATGCAGACATCAATGAGAGCAACATCAAAGTGAACAAAGCATAGTTTGATCATGCCTCACATCTATTTTTTCAGTTATGTGAGGCCACAAACAATGCAAAAGTTTTCAGGGTCTCAGACCCTTGATTTGATACCTCCAACAAAACATTCACATTGATGTTGATGGCAACAGACTCAGCCATCAATTTTGGCTGTCAACAAGGCAACAATTGGCCATTCAGGCAATCCTCATTGGATCCATGGAGGCTACACACCCCAACAACAAATTTGACTGGTTGATTTGTTGCAATTCTAAGGCAGTTTAGGCTGACAATACACCATGGGGCACTCATGAAGGTGTCAATCCAAATGTGCTTCACCAATAAATTAATCTTTAAACTAATATGAATGAATCAAAAGCCATTGTTCTCATTGTTAAGTATTTTGATTTCAAGCAGAACTGATTTAGTTAGTAGCAGATACCATGGTCACAATTAATCAATAATATGTTGAGATAAATTTTCAAAATACTTCATGGAGAGTGAATTTTTTCTACTTTGACCTGAGTGAGTTTATTTAGTTTTTGTGACAAAAAATTTTAACCATGGCAGATGTGCTGGCTTGATTCTATGCAAAGTTTGTCAAAACTTTCTGGTATGACAAATTTGAAAACTCAATTTCCTCACTAAACGGATAATTAGATGATTAGATACTATTTCCTATTTCATGTGAACAACAGCTTTTTACTACTTTTTCTTCCATAGCAGTTTGGGTTTGGTGGTTTGATCTCCATGGTAACTAATGGTATCATTATCATACAGCTGAAGAATTAGAAAAATATTCACCAGACAGCAAATGCATAATATACCATGAAAAAGGGAGTGACATTAGGTCAATAATACCATTTCACATGAATAGTTTTTAGCATTGGTGAAAGAACATGAATGGCATGCCAAAATATCATCATTAAAATCAAAATTATATACAACTGAATTGAATTATTTTTCTACATATTTGATTCTTTTGTTGTACAAAGATACTTGTTGTCAAATACTATTACCATCACAATTATAGTCTCACTACTATCACTAAACAAAAGTGGCGAATCATAGAACAGTGGCAATCAAAATAAACATTGTTGACTGTAAAGCTAAAATTTTTATTTTTGCACAGATCACACTTTTTTGTCCAATCACAACATGTAAAATACTCTCAAGACAGATCTTGCAAACTGCTGTGAGAATGAATTGAAAAATTAATTGTTCCAAAAAGTTCATAATCAACGTAACACATTACTAGACAAAACAATTTTCACAAAGACTGAAAAGTTTCATCTAATGGAAGTAGAAATAACAACCTGTCAAGTCATGGATTTTGAACAATTGCACTCTATCTTGATCTCTCAAAGGGTGGGGTTTTGGATTCTCATCACTTCATAACCTTTGTGTTTTCATGAAATATTTTCATATGCCTGTAAATAATATTTCAGGAAACCTTGTTGTAAGAATATAACAAAAAATCATACAATCATTTATCATTTTTCACTTTTATGGGCCAACACTCGCTTATCAGACTTCATTGAAAAAGACTTCTTTGGAATGTTCCACATTCGAACATTGAGATGCACTTGCCTCATCGTAATATAATATATATTATTAATCTTGTGCAGTTGTTTTGGATGCGATGACGTCTGTTCCTCTGAATAATTTTTCTTGCTCCAGATTGTGGGCGCTCCACTCCGAGCGATTCTTATTGACACATGAGAAAGATTCAAAAGATACAAGTCAACATGGGAATAAATATTTTCTGTATCATAGTCTCAATAGACTCCATGATGTGTCGCGAACCCACCCGGCAGCCATTCACTTTTTTCCCCTTCGCTCCACTGCAAAATCGTAACATACATGTCAAAAAATCGTCGTGCGGTCCAGGTGTTCGACATGTGTCATTTTGAAAATGCATCCATGTCGAACCATTCCCAAGTCGGGAGACCCCGCCCTCCCCCCACAACGGCATCCCCTCGCCTTTTACAGAAGCACACACCAAATTTCATTTTTGGATTTAGGGTGCATCGTGCATCTCAACTACAAGTTGACTTTGCTTGCAGCTAAGAGACAAGCGGCGTTTCCGTTATTTCGTTAGTCTCGAATTTTTTATTTTGTTCGCGACCTGGGGAGAGGTGAGCTTGTTCCGATCGAAAATGCTTTGCTCCCATGTGTCATCGCCGTTTGCCTGTGACTCCATCACTGGTGTCTGTAAAGATTCTGCTTGCAATTGCGTTAGATTCGCTTCGGTGGATCGACCTTGCGTCGTCATTATTTTCCACGCCGTCCTGACAAGAGGAATCTTGATTTTCTTATATCTCAGGCAAAGATCTTGTCAAACGCATCCCAATATTTTCTCAGAAGTAAAATAGGATACCCAGCTGAGAATCACAAATAATATCAAAAATGCACTACGTCACCGACGAACCCGTTCAAGCCACCCTGCCCCCCCACAAAACCATCATCGTCCTCATCGACCCCATCTCCACGTCCTGCCGCATCGCCCGAGAAATCTCCAAACGCGGCCACCACGTCCTCGCCCTCTGGACCTCCAAATACGCCGGCGATTCTCCCGACAGGCGAGACAAACGCTCCCCCGCCAAGTACGGCTGCAGCGGCCTCCGATACAAACTGGAGCTCGAAGAGGGCAGAGATTGGAACTGGGAAGATTCCGCCGAAGGAGGCGTCGATAGCGTCCTGACCATCGTCAACGGCGTGGCGGCCACCTTCCGATTGAAGATCGTGGGATGCCTCGCTGGAAGCGGGTGGAGCCGCGCCAACGCCCTGGCGGACGCTCTGGCCGAGAAGTTGGGGCTGCCTCCGCGTCTGGCGTCGTCGCCCGAGAAGGACAGGGATGTGAGGAACAAGAATACGCAGCAGCAACTGTTGAAGGAGTCGGGTTTGAGGTGCATCAGGCAGGTTTGCGGCTCCGAGTTGGATGGGGCCGTCATGGAGTTTTTGGAGGCGGAGACCTATCCGGTGGTTGTGAAGCCGGCTTCGAAGAGCGACGGGAAGGGAGCCAGTATCAAGCTTTGTCGGACGAAGAAGGAGGCGGTCGATCATTTCAACCATTTGATCGGGAGTGCCCCGAGCGAGATCGAAGTCATTTGTCAGGAATACCTCCGTGGAACTGAAATCATTGTTGATAATGTTTCCTATAATTCAACTCACAAGACGTGCATGGTTTACAAGTACGATAAACGGCCTGCCAACGGAGAACGCAATGTCTACTTTGCCATGATTCCGGTAGAGTCAGACTCTCCAGAAGCGTCTGTTGCCATTCCCTATGTGCGCAATGTCCTTGATGGTAAGAATTTCCTCTATACTTCGTTCTTTTCTAGTATCCCGATCAACACATTGACACACTTCACATTGAAAACTGTTTTCATGCAGTATTTGGTGTTGTCAACGGCCCCACACATGCTGAGTGCATCCTGACCGAAGATGGCCAGGGACCCGTTTTGGTAGAGCTTTCCATTCGTCCACACGGAGGCGACGGCTCGTGGTCCGCTCTCTCCAGGGCTCTGACCGGAGGATATTCTCAAATCGAAGCAAGCGTCGACTCGATGTTGGATCCCATGGCATTCGAGCAAATGCCGAACGCCCCACCCAGTCCATTCTTGGCTCACGGGTTGCAAGTCCATTTAATCTCCTACTCCGCCGGAGAAGTCATTGCCACACCGGGATTTGAGGTCATCAAACGTCTTCCATCCTTTGCATCCCTTTCGTCATCCGTCGGAATCGGATCCAACGTGGAATACACCATCGATTTGTCGACGAGTCCAGGAGTATGCCTCCTGCTCAACAAAGACCAATCCAAACTC
Organism: Conticribra weissflogii; assembly: GCA_036940025.1. NCBI lineage: Eukaryota > Bacillariophyta > Thalassiosirophyceae > Thalassiosirales > Thalassiosiraceae > Conticribra > Conticribra weissflogii. The sequence continues at coordinate 7,662 of JALLPE010000628.1, read as the reverse complement.
AACAAGGACTTGGAATACCTCCGCTATACCGAGGAAATCAACGCTCTCTTCGTCTACAAGACGCGGGTCGAGAGTTTGGCGCGTCCTACGGCCGCAACGTTTGGAAGTGCGCACCAACGCATCAAATCCATGGAGAAGCCTTCTTTGCTTCGTATCTTTTCTAATGATCGTCCGGAATTGGCAAGGCAGGGATTGATGAAGAAGATGACTACTGTGGATGCCTCTAAGGAGGTTGTGGTTGTGACGGATCCTTACTCGACTGGATGCTTGATTGTAAACGAGATGATTTCTCGTGGATACAATGTGATTGCCTTGTGGACTTTGGGATTTAGGTCAGTGTAAACAATCCTCATTTCTTGAATAGAATATGATACCTAATTTTTCATTTAACTCATTGCTTGCATTGTTCATTTTCTGTAACCAGCGAGGAAATGAAGACACACACGCCGACAGCAGCCGGTGAAATGAAGTATTACGCCGAAATCACTGAGTGCGAGTCATTGGCGGACACCGTCCAAGCCATTTACAAAGCCGCAGGAAATCTGAGAGTGGTGGCTTGTTTGGCTGGAGGTGAGGCTGGAGTTGACTGTGCTGATGCCGTGTCGGAGAGGATGAGCTTGAGGACTAATGGAACTGGTATTCCCAACAGGAGAGATAAAAAAGTGCAGCAAGAGATTATTCGTGATGCTGGTATGAGGAGCGTGAGACAGGCAGCAGGAAAGAAATTCGAGGACGTTGAGGCGTTTTTGAAGTCCGAGGTACGATGCCGCTTTTTCTGCGTGATTACAGCTACGACCGCCGATGTCATGTTCCATCATACTCAGCGCAATTCCGTTTTCTCCTTTCCATTCTATTTATAGCAATATCCTGTGGTTGTCAAGCCAACCGACTCTGCTGGTTCAGATGGTATGTTCGATACGTTCATGGGAATTGAAAAATTTTCAATTCTAAATTCCACACTAACTAAACCTTCTATTCCTTTTAATACAGGTGTCAAACTTTGTCACAACTTTGAAGAAGCGAAAGAACACTTTAATCATTTGTTCGAAGTTGAAGGTGAATATCTGCTATCATCTTTCCATTACGTCAGTAACTATTCCAGTACAGGCTAATTTTTTGTTTCTCATTTGCTGTATACTTTCAGCTGTTAATGGTGGTTACAACACGGAAGTGCTATGTCAAGAGTTCCTGAGAGGCAAAGAATATGTTATCGACCAAGTTTCTCGCGACGGAATTCACAAAACAATGATGGTATGGGTATACGACAAACGTCCTGCGAACAACAGTGCCTTTGTTTACTTTGGAATGGTTCCAGTGGATCCGACTTCAATGGAAGCACGAATTTTGATTCCGTACGCAAGAGGCGTTCTCGACGCGCTTGGAGTGAAGAATGGTCCCAGCCATGCTGAGGTGAGTTTTTCACTTTCATTTACGAGATTTCGTAGTTTTTCCACGTTGATGTTTACCTTTGTCAACGAAAAATTGCGTATCTTGTCAAAATTAGGTCATTCTCACCTCGTCAGGACCTTGTCTTGTTGAGATGAACGTTCGTGCTCATGGCGGTGACGGCAATTGGCGAACACTTGCTCGTGGACTCACTGGCGGTAAGAAGAACGATTCAATCAGTGCTATGTGTTCTATGGCATCCACAACTTTCTGAACTTGAGCCTATTTTCTCTTAATTGAACCACATAGGATACAGCCAAGGTAAGTACACGATGAAAAAGATGATTTGTTCTTATGATGACATCTTAGTTGCTAACACCGCAGGCCACTGTTTTCGTCCGTATCTATTGTCGCGACAGTCGAGGTTACCGTCGATTCTTACCTTGACAAAAAGCAGTTCTCCGTTATTCCAAATTTGCCTCCCACTCCCTTCAAATCGTCAGGTCAAGAGATCATTCTTGTTTCATTCTCAAGAGGAAAGGTACGTTGAAAAAACTATGATTGATTCATATGATTAGGAATATTTTCTGGAACTAAATAAATATTTCCTTCTCAATAAAAATTATGACAGGTTATCGCTACCCCAGGATATGATATCATTCGTGAACTCCCTTCGTTTGTTTACATGGAGACTGGAATCAAAATCGGATCATTCGTTGAGAGAACCGTTGATTTGCTCACGGGCATTGGCAGCGTCATTCTCATGCATTCCGACAAAGATATCCTCGAGGCTGACATTGCAAGGATTCGCGAAATGGAGGTCAAGAATGAGTTATTTGAATACGAGCGTCCAGGTGCCATGATTCGAGCAGCCAGTGATTTGAACTTGATGGAGGTTGCGGTGAATACTGGTGATGACTTCTGAAATTGAGAACGAAACAAACAATGATTGGGGTTGTGCTTGTAACAGTAGAAACGAATGGGTTTGTGGTTTGTGGTTGATTCGTTGGCATTGCATTAGGAATTGGAGGTAATTTTACCTTTTTCAAACAATGCGAAAGTAAAATTCATTAAGTTAGGAAACACTTTTTAAACAAATTGCCCATTGTGACTTCATTCTGGTATTTTTGTTGTAATCTTTGGCTTCATAGAAATACGATGTGTACATCATTTTCTGTGTTTCATTCAGGTAGTTAATGGGAAAGTTGTCCATTTAAAAAATTAACCATCACAGACATTATCAAATTATCCTCCCTTGATTGGTTCATATTGCCCATGAAAAGAGGATAGCAGTGATAAGATGTGTATTTCTATTGATTTGACAAGCAGTTCCACAGAAACAGATCTCGACTTCACTTAACAAAAATTTTATTTGTCAAAATTGTATTTAAAACAGTGGTAAGTAGATATTTTACCAACTTTCATAGAAATACATATAGTATGTACCTATTGCCCATACATCAACCTTCGTTGGCTTTTACAAGAGTTCGCACCCGATGTATGAAAAGTTTTCATGAAGATTGTAGGTAGTACCATTAAAAAACATCGAGTACGATATTTTAGAATAAGATGTGATCGACAGAGACTAAAAGACAAGAGTGTATGGTAATTCAGATACAATACAACTACGAACAGTGCTTCTGTACTACAGACCTTTTTCTTTCTTTCCAGCATTCTTCTCCATGTCATGACACAAGAGGTGGCAACGCTTTTTGACACAATATCTTTCACGTGGCCAGTTGCTTGGTCGTCATCATCAAACTGTTGTCACCACAGTTAAGTTGTCAGTCGATCAGAACAATCTCATATGTTCTTGGCACTCATGCTCTCTCATGCATTCCATAAAATAAAATCGCGTGACCGCCGATCGCACAATGGAGGCTCATCATCTTCACCGATGATAATTTTTATTGCAATAGAAGACAACTCACGAGATAAATTGCCAAAATAGACTAGAGTGACCATGAAATTCATTCGATTAACTTTCGTTGCATTGATTGCAATGCTCCAGACTTTCAGAGTAGCCAACTTTTCATTATCCAGTAGGCCAAACGCGTATCCGGAAATCAAGAGCAAGCGGTCAAATACTCTATTGAACAATATTTTTAACACTAGAAACACCGAAGATGTTGACAATTCTGTTCCGTGTTCGAAAGCGGACAAGAACACCATGAAACTGAAAGAGTCAGCAAGAAACGATGCAGTCCTGACAGTGAAATCAGTGAAGGATTATCAAGAGCTGATTATAGACGAGGTCGAGAAAGTTACCATCCTCAGATTTAGTGCTTCATGGTGTCGAGTAAGCAAGATTTCATATATCTGCCATCCGACAGCCGATCTATTGTATTCCACCACTCATTTCAATACTCTTATTGCCTTTTGATACCTTGTTCGTTATGCCAACACCCGCCTTTCCTTTCAACACTCAACATCTAAAAGGTATGCAAGTCAACTGCAATAGCTTACGAGAGACTAGCCAAAAAACTTTGTCGGAACTATTCATCCCGAGTTAAATTTCTTTCTATTGACATAGACGGGACATTGGAGACAAATAAGCTTAAAGAATCTCTACATGTTAAACAAGTACCCACAGGTTTGATCTTTCATCCCAGTGTTGGCGTTTTGGGCCAAATTAAATTAGGAAGAACTAATTTGGGCGAGCTAAGGAAAAGGTTACAGATATTTTTGGAAAGTGGAGGAGAAGAGAGTGATTTGATTACAAACCTGGAAGGTTTGATTGAATTGAATACTGAGATAGTAGTTTAAAAGGACGTGAAAGAGAAGATGATGCTTTGAATTCACCGCGAGGATTATATTTTGTGAACAATAAAGGAACATTATTTTCAGACGGTTTTGGATCTTGAACGACAATGTCATCTTTTTCAAAGCAAGTGCTGAATCGTGCGATGTGTCATTAAATGCCAAAGATCACATCATTCAACAGTGTGATTTGTTTTTTTCAATACATTTACAAATCAAAAAATTATTCAATCAAAAATTATTCAATCAACAATTTTGCCATGACTCAACTCCGCATAATTTTGTTCTGTTTTTAGTGCTATGACACACAAGCATAATTTTGTGTTCGATATTAGTGCTATGACACACAACATTACAATATCACAATCACAATCAATCTTATTTGCTGTTTCTCCCCAAGCGGGGCTGATTTTAGGTTGAAATAGGTTAGACAAGTGCATTGTGCCAGTGGACTTGACCCATGTGGTCACTAATGAAGCAACCCTCCAATATTTGTTAAATAAAAGTTATGAGCTATCAATGTTGTAATTCATCACATGGGTTCCCTACTCCTTAGTTGGATGCATGATCATCTTGTGCCCTTTTACTGGTATTGACAAGCACCTCTTATTGTTAATTCCATTTCCAATCTATGCATATCATCTGCTTCATTTGTTCTTTGCTGTTTCTACCAATATGTCATATTCAATCTAGTCCCTGTGAGTATACCAGGTTCTTTGAAGATCATACTGAATACCTTCTCTTTCTACGTGAGTCTATGGGATCCTCATTACCATCAATTTGATCAGTAAATGACTCTCCCATCACTACAGATTTCATACTGTATCACAACCTAGTGCATTATTCTTTTTCCATAGTACTGACATTGGGTTGGAGGTATCATTTGTTGCAGGCATACTATCCCTGTCAATGTTCATAGCACTATAGGAATCCCCATCTTATGTTGTATTTTATACCTCTCATGCAATCATGCCTGTCTTCAAGTCCACAAATTTGGCACCAAAACTACCAGTGGGCTGCATCTTTGAGTATCAGCTAACATGTACAATATTCAGAATTCAGATGTACAAAAAATCTACTATAGGACCTACACATATGCTTACTACCAGCGTGATCACTATCTATGACCATTGAACTACAGCTTTTCTATTCAGAGAATCATGGGGTCGGTTCTTCAACCTCACCACAAAATAACTTCCAGTCAAGCATAAATCAAACTGTTGTTACATGGAAGCCATTCATAACATGGATTGTCTCGTCTGTCATGTAGGGAATAGTGCATATGTTTTGCCCTCCCATGCATTTTGCTAGGTGTTCATTTGGACCAAGGAGATTTTCAGTTTGCCTAAAGAAATATACCATGAATGATTTTCTCTCCAATTCAAGTGCTTGTTAACATTGTTAATGTAACAAGCAATGGTAGCAAGCACTTCAACTTGTAAAAATTCTAGTTGAAATTGACCTGATGAGTGGGAAACAAGGTTTTTGTGCAATTCCTTAATCAAGACAAATTAATCAATTTCAAGATTTGCACTCTGAAAATTCAACAGAGACAACAATATCAAAATAAATTGATGGCTTTTTATGAAGTATTTCTCTCCCTTTGTAATCCTAGACACATATCAATCAATTCAGCAACAATTCAGAAAACAACACATCATAATATCTTCACATCTCATTCAAACTAGATCACAATGATAATATTCAGCAAAAAGTAGACAGCCAAGAAAGTAATTAGAGCCTTAGATCCAAAAAGAGAATCTTCAATTGGTAAAGCATAAATCCAAGAGCGTAAATAATTCCTAACAGATCTCTGCCAATATTTGTTTTGTGTACTGAGAGGAATAAAAACTGCTCATATGTACTCTATCTCCAATGTGCTTGCTGTGTTATGTCTGCATTTCTCCATATGAACTTGACATTAAATACTACTGTGTTATTTGTTAAGCTGACAATTTACAAGTGTAAGTTGACCAGAGTAGAAAGAAATATTAGAATATGACAAGAACTACTAGTATTCAAAAACAATCTCATCAAATACCATTGTATCAAACACTGAGCAAGTGTAATCAAATGCATATGACAATATCAGGGAAAAGGGGAGAAGGACAAATGTAAGATGAGTCAGAATGTAGACAATTTTTGTAAAAATATTGGATGTCAGTGTCTCAGAATGATAATTCTGAATGTGAAAGCACATCCATAGCTGTTTGGGGGGGATCAATTCTTGAGGCAGGGAAGGTCAGAAACATGCTCAACAAAAAAGGGATCAACATACATCACACTCACAGCACAAGCAACAGTGACAATAATAACAAATAAAACACCAACAGTATCAATCCAATCCATGATGACATAGAACAAAGCATATCTGACTCTGAAAATGACCCAACCAAAGACCAAAGATATCTGAATGAGTACTGGATTGTGGCTTGATGTTGGCAGCAACCACCATTCCAGGAAGCAAAGAATGACAAATTACATGTCTCCATAAATCTGTTGGAATCAAAAAGCTGCAAAGCTAGCCCTTCTTATGGATCCATGCATTTGCTCTTTACTTCTCCTAACAATACCATCACAGCTACACAATCAAACATCAAGTCACTATCATTGTGTGATAACTAAAACATACATACAATTTCACATTCACAATATTCTAATCCAATGACAGGACTTGCATTCAATCTCCTGAGAACCATCTTGTTTCCATTACAAAAGATGGAATCCAAGCAATCAATATGGCTTATTTGACTATTCATAAGAGGCAAGACATATTGCCTATTTTATGCATGCCATGTGAATATTTTTGTTATGAATTGTGGCTGAAAAGTGATGGCAGAACAAACCAAGACACAGTTATTTACATGAAATGGCTTCTACAACAACAATTCAAGCAACAGAAACAAAGCAGGTGATTGTAACTACAACTTGATAAATGGATCAATGACACTCATGTGATGCCTTCTGCAATGGGAGCTTGGTGAGCGGAGAATCAGTATCTTTTTCTTTTCTTGAATTGTCAGAAGAAAGCTAATAATGAGATTTGAAAATATTCAGGAAATTAAATAAAAAGAACAAGACATCCTCTCTCACTAAGCCCACTGTCCATCAACTTCCCTGACCACCATCTACTCATACTCAATCAATAATACCCTTATTTTGGACAGTGAACTATTCAATATTTGAATACATGGATGCAGACATTGAACATGCCAAGATATGAGAAAAGATATTAAAACTTGCCAATCTTTAGGGCAAAAATATACATATGTGCATGCATTTTTGGCATGTTTGCTGTGCTTGTTTCATTGTAAAGAGCTTGAACATGCTCTAAAAAGAAATAACTGGCAGACTTTTTTAGAGTTAACCTCTGGTACAATACACCTAATGTGCAGAATCTGTGACAGAAGATATTGAAGACCATCATGTCATTCTCAAATTATTATGACATCTGGTAATTAAGACATGTCTAATACATATCTACAACTTTAATCTAAGTCATATTACCATTTTTCA
>JALLPE010000627.1:0-15848 GCA_036940025.1 Conticribra weissflogii | reverse complement strand
CAATACTCCATTCACATTCGAACTTGATAACTGTGAAACATGAAACCATTTGCTTCAAGGTGGTAAAGTATTTTATCACACAAAAGCAAATGATCGTCCCAGTTGAAAGAAAATGCTCCAATGTCATCTAAGTAGACTTCTGTGTCATCACCATTAACAAGAATATTTACCATGACTTGTAAAGTGAAATAAGGGGCACATTTGAGTTCTATTGCCAAAAAGTGTGACAATAATGCAAAAGTCTTAACTTTTGTCATCAAGTTCTAAGGTGAAGATATACATGGAGATATCCAAATTGGTAAATAATTTGTATCCCAAGCACATTCAAGAATATTAGTGATTATTAATGGATATTTTTGTGTATTATGACTTTCTTAAGGGACTAAAAGCTTATAATAAAACAAACACAGTTAGCCTTTTTGGAATTATGGAATTAGGAGATGATCACTAAGAGGTGCAACATTTATGCCTGTAGTGAAGAAGGGGATCACAATTTCACAATCTTGGAATATTACAAGATTGATGAGTCATGGTGGAAGCATTGGCTATGTAAGTGCAATCATTGTTTTCAAGTCAATGTTTTCACAAATAAAACAATTCAAATGATTGACAGAAGCATGAGTTGCCAAAATGTGGTTTTGGTATATGATAAGGTATTGTTTTTTGTCAAGGCCCATTCTGGTCAGAATCAGTGGGTCCATGTCTAACAAGGTTGTCAAAACAATGAGTCTATCATGAAGGGTGTAGCCAAACCCTTCATCACCACTGCAAACAATGGAGAGAAAAATGGTAATTTTGTGGGGGGGGGGGTTGTATCCTCAATGCAACAATATGACTTTGTTGGATAATCAACAGTTGGGTTTTAAAAGGGGTAAAAGGTACAACAACTCTTACGAAAATTTTAAAAGATGTGTGCATTGATGATAGGCTATAGAGTTCATGTTTGATGATGTGTTGTTGGATTTCCTCCCATATATGTTTGAGCATATACTCATGGCGCAAAAATTTTCGAACTATGAAAAGGTGTGCACAGAATTAGACAATGCATTGAAGCAAGACAGCTAGGTCAAGAGAAGGATAGGTGCACATGGTGCACCTGATGTCAAAAAACTACAGACAGACAATGAGGTACAGCAATCCATACAAGGATTCCTTGAAGATAATAGATTGGCAAAATAAATTTAACATTTTTTAGAAATTGTGACTGAATCAATTATCATAAATAATGACTGTGATAGTAATCTATCAGTGATTATAACTAAGACAGTAAACTATCACCAATAATGATCGATGATTGTAATAGTGAACTAATACCAATAATGACTATGATAGTTACCTATCACCAATAATGACTGTGATAATATCAATATCAACTGTGAAAATCAACTATCACAGATTTTTTCATCTATGACTGAAAAATATTGCTAAATTATTTACCAAACCATTGTCTTCCTGGGAATCCAAGTGGGGCACAACTGGTATATCATTCACCCTCTCTAACACAACTAGTACTTTGTCCTCTACATAATAGCTTTGGTCATGAATTGTCTTGTTTTAATGTTTGCTACTGCATGGTATTTGTTGTTGTCTTCACTGTTTTGCTTCAATTAGCATCAAAAGGTCCATCATACAGCATGTCCCAATTGAATATTGCTGGAATGGGAGGTCAATGCCTTCCCCTCCACTAGTACAAAGTATATTTTGGACTCCTTTATTTACCCTCATGATTCTGTTTGCTTGTGAATTATTTAAGTGGTTGGATTTTTGAGTATTTGTATTGTTTGTACAGAGTAGCAAAATCATTCAAATTTACAACTATCGTTAATGATGACTCCTTCTGGCGTCAGTTATCTGCTAAATCAATATTCAATTATTGAAATCTTCTCTGACCATTTAAATCATTTTAACAAGATTAAAGTCTTCAATATCATCTACTACCTCTGGTGTCTATCTTTTTTTGGAAGTTGAATGCAAAGCATCAAGTGCTAGATATTGTTATTGTTCTGATTCAATCCAACCAACTGTTGATGATGAAAACCAGTCCTAATGATACAGCACACAAATATTAACTTGAGTTTACTTGTGTGTTCAGTAAGGTCACCCTTAGTTTGTACAAGGAAAATTGTCAAGACAAATTTGTACATATTCTAGGTGCAGCATAAGGTCTAATAATCTTTCTTGGAAAATATCTTGAGAGCCCCAAAATCAATAGAGATCAATAAATAGCTATCTTAACTTGTGACAGTACCATAGTACACATTTTCTCTACTTCGCTTCATTGAGCTGTTTGTTAAAGCATCCCATAGTAAGATCTAATTCTGTATCAATTAGTTCTATGATTTTTTTGCATTTCAGTTTTTTTTGTTTTTGTATGGACATGTATAACTCAGAAATGAATTGTTCTGATCCTTTTTGTTCAGGTATGATCTTCAAAAAGCTCTCTCCTTTGCTCCATTGTTTTGATTTCTTTCACACCCCTATACAATCTAGTTTATCCATCTCTTGTGAAGGTTTCAATGTGTATGTTGCAGACCATGGAAAGAATTGCAAAAGCTCATTCATTTAGCTTAAGTTGTACAAATAATTTTTATCAAAGGCTAAATATACCACTAAATCATTCCTCTCACTAAAAATGTAGGCTTTTGGCTTAATTACATTAGACATGAACTTGGTATGCATTTTCTCATGTTTCACTAGTGAAATCAAATGTAACTGTTCTCATCCTCAAATATTTTTCTTGTTATCACTAAAACTTGTCTTAATGAATCTTAAAGTAGCAACAACCATGTGCCTAATATCATATCAACAATAGGTTCCATCTGCAGAGTGGTTGGTACCCTTTGCATAGAGTTTTTTATTTATTTATCAGTAGAAAAAGGCTTTATTGGATTCAATTGGCTGATCAGTCTTGCTAGATATGTTTAATGAGGCTCAAATTATTCCTCCTTGATGATCACAATATTAAAACCACTAGGACAATAAGTGGATAAATCAATGGTGGTCTTGCATTGAGTCCTTCACAAAATTTTCATTACACAAAGTCAGATAGTGGCCATATCTTCCTTGTTGTAACAACCTTTTGCGCTCAGTCATGCATCACCTTGATCCCCAAAACTCATTCTTTATGAGTTTTTGTGCCTCCTGTCAGTTATGGTTTGGTGACAACATAAGCTTATGCCAGTCATGTTCAATTGGCCTCACCTGGATTCCAACGAATTGTTCTTTATGGATTCCCATGTCACCTGTTTGTTTGTGGTGTGGTGATGTCATGGGAACATCCATGCCCATATCATTACCTTGTCCTTGCTCTTTTTCCATCTAGTTTTGTAACCATTATTTTACATTTGTTATATGTAGTTACTCAAAATCTAGGTAGATCACATGTAATCACTCAGTCCTACAGGCAAAATATGAGATAATCACCGCCATGAACTTAGTTGGATATCAACAGGTTGTCACTGCTTTTAGTAGTCAAAAAGTTTTTTGAACCTGATTCTCCTTGACACCCTTCTAGCAACTGTACAAAATTATTTGGTACCATCAATAGCTTAGTGAATTAAAACCCTTGTGAGGTAACTCTCTGAATCTACATTGAGAGCAATTAATCTGGTGGTTTTGACTGAACTTTACAAATCTCTTGTTGCTTCAGTAATGTTGTTGACAACAATTCCATTAGCATAATTATCATTCAATGAATCAACTTCTGTCAAAACAATATTTTGGCAACAGATTGATTTGTATTCTACTGAGAATGTGTCATGCATGATGACAAAGACCTCAAAGACAAGGATGGCAATGGGGAAGACAATGGTTTCACCAAAGTCTGCAACAAGTTTTTAATCTAGTGGACTGTTGTGCTTTTGCCATTGATGATGTGCTTATTTACAAGTGCTAGACCTCTGAGATTTTGGCAACAATGTCTCCAATTGTTTTCCTTGTTCAAATCAATATTCTCATGAATGCAGCAAAATTCATGAGAGGGACGTGGAAAACAAGGAAATTGCCAGATTTTATTCCTTTCATTGATCTTACATCTATGGGTATGTATGTAAATGTGATCAAGATTTCAACAAGACACTATTTTAGACAGTTTAGGATTCATATCCAACGCCCTCATTACCTTTGAACAAAAATACAAAATATGCATGGTAGTGCTGTTTTGTCTCTTGGAATAGAATTCCATTAAGAATGGAAATGTTTATGTCCAGTGACTCACAGTAAGAATGGTATCAATTGTTCTAATGGATTTTAGTAATGTCCTCTATACAGCTTAAGCTGTCAATTAGCATGGTACATCCTTTCTTGAATACAATATTCTTCATGTCTGTCATACAGAACACAATGTCTGTATTGTGGTCATCCATATTGAAATAAATTACGATACAAGATTCTTCAATAATGAGCATAATGGATCTATATCTGAATTCAGCAATGAGTATTTTTCACACATATGTTCCAAGTTACCAAGTGATGAATCCAACACAAAGACAGGCTCATGGATAGGTATTCATCACACAATGCATGATTGTGTAAATCTTGATGTCTTATGACAATAGAATTTGTGCCATTTGGATAGATGATCATCGTTTTACATGACTTTGAAGAATTGAGACATGACAACAATTTGAAGGACATGAGATAATTTTCATGTAATCAGTTTTTGATTGAAAAAGTCACAATTCAGATTCTAAACAAACAAAAATTCAAAGACACATCTTGATACTCTTTAATCACAGTTTACAGTCTGATGCTTTTATCCTTCAGTAGTTTGAGCAATTTATTAGTTGGTATTGAAAATATCATTCTTCATATTTGGTCATCATGATTCTTTGATCATGATCCAGGAGTTTTGTAATAGACACTATGAGTATCTCTTTGAGTTGTGGTTCCTATCAAAGTTTCTTATTTGGTACAAAAATACCATCACCCCCAGAATTGGGTCAGTTAAATTTTTTTGATCAACACTTTAGAATCCCTTCAAATTGGGATAATTAAATACCATAGACATAGATTATAATGACCTAAAAAAATTGAATGCAAATGGAGTTGCGTTGTTCACAGTTTGTGTTACCATTGATTTAAAATTTGTCAGATCGTCCCTAATTCCTTAGATGATATTCCATTTGTTGGCAACTAGTATTGTGAACCAATTCAATATCAAACAGGATGCTCCAACAATTACATTATAGATCTTGTCACATTTTGAAGAAGCAACTAGTACCCAAAACTTGCAAAGTTATGGTTATTTATTGAACTATGAAGTTGTGGAAATTTTTGTTTTGATTGATTAGGTTATGTTTTATTATTAGTGGTTTTGAATGCCTTATTTGTGTGGAAATATCTTCAGGTCTGGTTTGATTATTGTGGAATTTCTATGACAAAGAAATCTTGAAAGGGCTTGCAAGTATCGCCTTGTTTTATTTGTTGCTCTTGTTGAAGTATAATATTTATTAATCTACAAAGTTATGTCAAGTCTTGAAATGGGAGAAGTTGGGAAATTAATGTTTCTCTATGAGGAGAACCTTGCCATTTCAATTTGCTGATTTAGTACATTTTTTGTTTCAAAAATGCCCAATGACTTTGGCATTTTCTATTGGATGAATAAAGTTGGATAAGTCATTGACATCTAACATCTTTCATATGTACTAAAATGTTAGATGTTAATGTTAGATGCTATGACAGGAAGGTTGATGATAGTAAGTGTAGTTTCTTAGGTGTTTTGCTGAATGCGGATATTTTTTCTTATTTGTGTACATTCATGCATGGTGTGTTTTTTAGAATATACTATGATATATGACTGTTCAAATCAGGCTCATCTATAATTTATTTTTGATATGAAAATTATAAATCATGGGAGACTGTAGTTACAAGCAAGCAATGGACAAAGCTGGTTTCCAGTGAAACCCATTTAGATCCATTTGACAGATGGGCATGTACTGGTAGCAGAATCCATCATTGTTAGCCTAAGGGACAGGTTCCAACATTATGTCTTTGGTTTTATAAAAAAGGTCAAAGAGGTCATTTCAGATAGTAAATTACACAGATGGTATACAGGGTATTACAAAAAACAGTCATTGGTTACTCTGTATGTCCATTTTATCATTTTTCATACTTAGTATACATTTATTGTGATTACTGTATCCAATTTCACTGTATCATGACAGCCCATAATATGATACAATTCCTACATTTTATGTTTCAACTTCCTATTATAAGTCACATCCAATGAAATTTAAAAAATCTTCAGACAAATCTACTACATTACTCTTATTCCACCACCAAAATGTAAATAATGTGGTAGTCAAATCCTGGTCCATAAAAATTTATGAATAAGTTGTGTTGGTCTAGCCTTTTGCAAAGACAAAATTCTTTTCACTATCACAATACCATAAACACTATGACTTACTTGATCCATATTAAGGATTTGGAAGTGGTCTGGTCAGTTCTAATGCTGATAATAGCATTTGAAGCCATATATTATCATGAAGAGTATTTTTGAAAATGGAGTTTGTTATTCACAAGATTTGCAAAAAAGTACTTTAAAATGAGGGTATTGAATTTGGCTTATATATGTCAATGTATGATAAAGACAAAAAAGTTTGAAAGAGTTTGATGAAAAGAGGTGTATATATATAGTGGTGACTTCATTTCCATTGACATAAAAAATTTGTACAGCAAAAATGTAAATTGTTATTTTGATCTAATCATCAATCAATCAATAGCTTTATCAATATCTTATCTCAGTGGTATTTTTGCTTAGCTTAGACACTATATGATGGGACAGAAATTGATATTAGACGTGAGATGGTCACAGAAGACAGCTTGTTCAGGAGCATTGGCAGGAACGGAGAAAGTGCAACAAAACAACAAAAATACTGCTTACAAAGGAATCATCACGTACACTTGCCGCCCTTGCCAACCCTCCATTGCTCCCTACAACTTAGCCAGCAGACCCTTGGAAGATCACATTGCGTAGCGCCTTAAGTGAGTGGGAAGTGGATCATCAGCATTAGACAACTCGGTTCCTCATGAGATCTCTTTGGGAACAGATGCAAGATAGATCATCGATCTTTATCTAGTTTAGTAGCCTTGTTTTTGTTTTATCTCCACCATGATGCCCATCTCAACCTGAACACCAGTTGATCCCTCATCTCATCCACCTGCCTGAAACCTGCCTTGCAAACACCATCACTCCCATTCCCAACCGCTCCCACCCTGTCACCATAGTCCATACCCATTCCACCTAAGACAACCCCCCGCCCAGTCCCATTGCAGCTTCCCATCCTCATCCCAACAGCGTTTTCCCCAGGTACATATGCCCTTGTCTGCCTTGATATTGTGTCCAATGGACCACCTGCCCGCTTGTAATCAGCCCCTCAAAATCAACGCCCATGCACGTCCACAGGACCAAACACCCATTCACTGGCACCCCCCAGTCAAGCACTGGTCATGTCAACAGGACCACCAACTGATTCAGAACCACCACTGCCACACACCCAACACCTAACAGGTACACCATGTTCCATGTCTTGTACTCTACCTGGCAGGAACTGGTCTACAGAGACATTAGCAACATGGAGTACCATGGCACCGACAAAACAATTCAGAGCCTCAATTTATGTGCCTCCTATCATGACCACTACTTTTGCATAACACAAGTCCTCTCCTACATCATAGCCTCCCATTCCACACCTGAAGTTGACAAGTATTCATTAAACCAGCTTGTTGAGGATTGCAGTATTGTTGTCAAGGATTCCCACTGGGCCTACGATGAACAAATTTGGGATATAGCTTTTGACAACAATTGCAACAATTTGCTCACAAACTTACTTATGGCTTATTGCTCCCTCTTTTGGTTCCATGACCCTCCTCAGGTTTTTGACCTCCATGATGATACCACTTGGAAAAGCATATACAATAACCGTGTCAGAGTTGGAAATGCAGTCCTTTACAACATTTGTCAACAAAACTGCAAACCACCAGATATGCCCCACTTTGTGTGACTCCAACAATTCAGCTAAGCCATCTCCCTTGCCATGGAATTAGAGTGGCTACTTTAGCATCCCCTAACCGGCAACAAGACTAGATCAATCTACGTTCAGTCCTTCCCACATCACTACCAACTCAACCTTGTCCAAACCAGCTCCATCCCCCAGAGGTACAACCACATAGAGAATGTTATGCAAATGACTACCTTCTTCTCCAACATTTATGACAGAGAACTTGTAGAAGCCTCTGGCTCCTTCCTCTCCCACATCCCACTTGTATTCCCCCTTCCACATGAGCCTTTCCTACCCAGACCATGCCCTTCTGCAGCTATGACCTACCGCAGCCCCACCCTAGGTGGCATCCCATTGATCAGAGCCACAACCTTCCCAGACTTCACCACCTTTACCCCCTCCAACAATGACTATGCCTCCAATGCTACTCTTGCCCTGGATTTAAACTGGGAATACCTGCCCAAAAACAGCCAACCAACATGCGCTGCCCTCTACCATCACATTATCAAGTATCTCATGTTCAAATTGGACCTGCTCAATTGGGAGGACAAACTCCTCAACAGCTGGACCCACTGCACCCTGGGACCTGACAACCACCAACAACAATGTATCCTCAATTATATTATCAAGTACTGGAGTCAAGATGCATTTGCAATATACAACCCCTTGGCAACACATGACAAATTGAACACTTGTCATCTAGGAAATTACTGGGCAGTTGATTTCTGTGAGCTGTAACTTAGCTTTATAGTTGCAAACCTCTTGGAGCTCTTGTGCTGTGGTGGGGCTAGATTGAAATAATCCCTGCATGCTGTTGACAAATTCTATTCCATTAGGAACCATAAATCTTGGGCTGTATCATCCTGCTCAAATGCTTTTCAGTAGAAGTGGCATTACAAAGCCTGAAAGTGTAGAACTTGGTGGTGGGTTACATCCTCATTATTGGGATTCTGCACAATTAAAATCGCTTTTGGTTTCTTCAAATGAATTTTCATGTCCTCTTCTGAAAAAAATATATCCTCTTCTGTTAATTTTTATATCCTCTTCTGTTCATTGCTATATAGTTTGCTTGAAAAATGTTGATTGTTTTTCCACTCAAGTTTGCCATGCCTAGCTGTTCAAAATGGATTGCTTATATTTGGTTGTCATCTGGAATATTTGTTGATTGATTTGGATTTCCTCTAATACTTTTTTTGGCTTCTTTATTGCTCCATGCAACTTCTTTGTTTCTTTTCCACCATTTTTTCTTTGCACCTGGTGAAAGTTGGTTGATGGATTAGAATTCAATTGCTCTCCATGGAAATTAGTTTTTTCATTTTGTTGTCTTGTCTCACTTGCTCTTCACAGCCAAGTCCATTTAATTTTAGCCTTCTTATTCTGTAACTTGTCATGCCAAATCAAATTAAACCTCTCTAATGTTGTTTAGTGACAAAAACGTTTGGACACTTCTAGAAATGTATCTTTACTGCATTGATTAATTGTTGTTTTGATTTATTGGATTCTTGTAATTATTTATTACTTTGGTAGTATTTTCTTTTTTGCTGATCAATCTGTTTTGAGAGTCATGGCAAATAATATCAGGCTTAAAACTATTTGCCATGCAGTAAAACTAAGTTGAAATTTGGGTCTATATGCGTGTTTATTCTGATCAACATTGTGTCAGCATCAGCATCAGCATCAGCATCAGCATCAGCATCAGCATCAGCATCCGCATCCGCATCAAAAAGGTCAAACAAATCCCACCGACACCGCGAATAATCACCTTCAACTAACCGACCAAGGCAACACCTTAAATAACACTCAGCAAATCATTTCTTCACAACAACAATTCGCTTTTCAACAATTGAATCAACAGCATCAGCAGCAGCAACAAACCATCCTAGAACTAACCAACCAACTGAAAGCCATGGAAGTGGCAAAGAACGAAGAAGCCAAACTCAGTCAACGCATACTCGCCGAAGCCGAAGCCGACAGCGTCTCCTATCGCAATCAAATTAGACAATTGCAAGACGAGAAGGAAAGGGTGGTGAAAGAGAGGAATGCCAAGGATGAATTTTTGATCAAGAGTTTGAGTCTTGTGTGGAAGACGGTCAAGAAAGGCGGGATTAAGATGAAGGTGGACATGATGAAGGAGGAATTGGGAGATTTTGGTGATGGCGGAGGATCGGGATTGCGCGGTTTTCCTTCGTTATCGTTGTCGGCATCTTCGTCTCACTCCAACTTGGCCAGTAGTAACAGTAGCGGAAGCAGCAGTAGCGGCTCCGGCATTATCATCGAGGAATCCGAACAATCCAAGCAACTCATCGCCAAGATCACGGACACCATACAATCGCTATTCACTCAAATGGAACAACGTAATGAAAATCTCCAATCGAAAGTCAAATCATTGGAACAACAGCTAGGCGAGTTGGAAGTAGCATGCAAGACGGCTCAATCGATGAATCAAGTTCATCGCGGCGAGAAGGAGACGTTAATGAAGAAAAATCGGGAATTGGAGCGCAAACTCGGCGATGTGGAGGTGCAGAAGTCCGACTTGGAAACGGAGTTGAGCGATGTCAAGAATAAGAACAGTTCCTTGACCGTGATAAATAATTCATTGCAGGAGCAGCTGGAGGCGATGCTATCGGGAGATTCAAACAAGATTACTTCGTTCATTTACGATATCGATGACGATGCCATGCAGAACAATCCTCAGAAATTGCAAGAGAGTAATATTAAGTTGCGGATGGAACTCAACCGCATGAACGCTCTATTGACGCAGACGCAAGAGGATAAGGAAAATGTGCAAAAGCTCGAAAGCTACAAGCAACAGGCACAAGAGAATGAACAAAAGATCCAATCTTTACTCAGGGAGCAAGAAGCCCTGCGAGAGAAGAATCGATCGTTGAAAGATACGGTCCTCTTGAATAATGAGCGATATTTGAAGAAAGTTCAAGAGTTGGGTGAGAAGTATGCCACGTTGGAGAAAGTGAACTCGGATTTGAGGAAGAGACTTGTGAGACCGTCCTCTGTGGGAGGAGGAGGATTGTCGAGCACGGGTATGGATCTTAGCGTGGATGTCAAGGGCGACGATCAATTACTTTACGAAGTGTAATAAATAATAATTCTTTGATTCATATTAGGAAAATTTTTGAAGATATTTCTGTGTCTTCAGGCGTGTGCGATGGCTGTAGTATTTCATGATATCAAAAAACAGAAGAAGCATTGATTTGGAGGCGCAGTTTACGTTCATATGATTGAAGTAGTTACGTCGGCATGAATACGCTTCGCCTTCCCGTCAACAATTTCACTTTTTCCAACGCCGATATCAGATCGCCATTTGATTGTTGTACGATGTCCTCATGAGCTAATTCATCTTCCTTCAAAATCGCTACAAACTTCAAGGGTCGATATCCCTCCGACCTCGTAAACCTCGCTCCTTTACTGCTTCCGTTGACACCGCGCTCCTGATTGTGACTCGAATCCACATCGTCAGGATGCCGATAGGCGATCACTTTCTCACTCACTTCCCAATGTCGAATACGAAACCCAGCAAGCTCTATGATATCCCTCAATTCGTTCGTAGACGGTTGTAATTGTGCATTGCGGTGCCATTGAACCGGTCCTAGATTGATCCATACGCCATCCTTTCTCAACAAGTTTCTTATTGTCAAAATGTACTCGTAGATGTTCGTGGCAGTGTCGATGAAAAAGCAAGTAGCGACAGAGCCATACGTTCCATGTTTGGCGGGAGAAGCAAAAGTCGTCACAAAGTCTCCGACGGTGTAGGAAAGAGTCGGTACTTGCATCGATTGCTTTGAATGCGATTGATCCTTTCCTGGTCTTTGCGATTGTTGATGCGTATAGATGCGTTTCATTTTTTCTAGAACGGTAGCCTCTGGAAACGACGCAGAATCCCATCTTCGATCTGTATCAACTTCGTTGACAAAAGTGTCGGATACGAATGGAAATATTGTCATCTCCTGCTTATTGTTACGTGTTACTTTTTTACCGTTCTGCTCGCCGATATGGTTCGTAAACTCGTTGCTTTCATTGACACTAACACGATCTTGAACAAAATCAAGATGCATCGTTTCAGTAAGCAGGCTCGAATTCAACAAGTGATATGCCGCTGCGGCCATGACTATGGAATTGTCTATTGCCTCTACCTCAAACGGAAATCCGAAAGCACTCTCGCTCTCATTGTTATCGGCATGATCATTATTTGAAACACGAACAGTTGCAATATCAAACGCTAGACGTGCCATGCCCGCACCCGGAATCAAAACGGGGGATAATGACGACCTTTTACTAGAGCAAGTGGTTTCATTTTTTCTCTCGCGAAATAGTTTCAAAAGCTGGTGTACGATCCAATCATGAGTGTCTTTTCTGATGGATTCGCCATCCGCGGTCCAGTCTCGGGCCATGTGAGCAATGACGTGGGCTGCAGTTTCGTATGGTTCGGATTCCATTCCATAGTCGCGGTGATCGTTTCGTTTGTCATTCCCTTTGGATGCGATGCGAGTGTCGCTAGGATGGAAGGGCTTGATGTATCTTGCCAGTCGCACTTCCGACGATACGACCTCCTGTCTGTCTCGGTCGTTTGTGTGGCAATGGGTGTTTTGAGAAGTCGATGGTGGTGGAAAAGTGAATTTTGATTGGTCTCTTTTGACATCCCCACCATTTTCTGAGTTTCCATCATCCGAAAAAAATGTTGTGTCCAAGGAATCCAAGTCGGTAAAACGCGAAAATCCCACAGTGACGGGAAATGGTTTCAAAAGATTTTCCAGCACGAATGCATTTCTTTCCAGCAAAGTCGCAACCTTCGATATCTTTTCCTCGATTTTCGTGGACAAAAACGAGGGAGACATCGTGATACCATCAGAGCTGTCCCCAACGGCCGTCGAGCGATGGTGATTGGGAAACAACCATCTCTCCGTTCGTAGAGCCACTTCATGAGAAACTGACAAGTCCCTAACCGTCCCATCGGCCATTTGTCGATAATGATGCAATGCAGTATGCAATTCTCGGAACGTGGGTTCGTACAAGTTTGTTGCTGATATATTCTCCTCTTCTTCTGAGATCAAGCTACGAGGCGGCTTGACGTAATAGAAAGAGGTCTTCAAAATGCCAGCGCTCGCGGCTTCTGCCGAAGAGTATCGACCTGTCGCATTCGAGGGTGAGTTCCGCACCATATCTTGAATAAATTCGGAGTCGTTCGCTGCGCCTTTCGATCCAATCGGAGACTCATGGTTGGTTTTTGAAGGGTCGGCGGATGGCGGAGAAGCAACAACCAAAATTCCATAAACCGAAATTGCTATGGTGAACCCGATGAACCAAACTCCCCAACACCCGAACTTTGACTCTAGCGAGAGTAAGAAATTATTTGGGAGGAAGGCTAGGGATTTCATCGATCTATGTAGTTTGTTCATTGTGACGCTTTTGTATTTCTGATACCGTATCATCGTACTTTGGAGATAACACCGTCAGGAACAAAAGCAACGGGTGAGTTTTGACTGCGTCATTGTACAAACTCTTTATGTGATAATAAATAATATTGACTGCTGGTTTTTATCATTCAAATATAAAGATATCTTTCAAAAATGAAAGATATCAAAGTTTAGACCTCGTGAAAGTGATTTTTACTATTTTGAGTACCTACTGTACTACTTGTCCACCGGCTGTGATGTATTGTTTGATATGGTAGTAATCGGCTCGCAAAACTCCCAAAAGATTGAATTCAATACCACTTTCAACAAGGGTCATTTTAAAAATAAAATTATTTTTTGATAATTTCGTGGAGTCTATCTAACCGCATTTTTCGCGCAGATTTCAAAAATCCAACTATGACCGTAGGTTTCATAAGTGGAAACACTCGAAAAATGGGGGAATCAAATCGCTAGAAAATCGATTTTTTTGAGGTATTGAATTCAATCTAAAGTTAATCTAAATTATCTCGACAATTAATCACATGCAGAACATGGCACCTATTGCAAATCCACTCGGAAGGGTCACATGAGCAGAATGTACGAATTTTTTTGGTGCATTTCTCACCATTAACACCCCTACACTTATATTGTTGATAGGGACACGAAGCCCCCAAAATCCATCGTCGGCCATTCCATCGCTTGGCATGAGGAGGACAGGACTTCAATTCGTGCTCCCGTTCGAGCCTCCTCTTGCGTGCCCTTTTCCGGTTCTCCTCATCTACAAGCATAGGGTTGTCAACAAGCTCCCATCCGAAGGTACGGCGGAAATCTAGGAGCTTTGGGACATCGGACTTGTCCCAAACAAAGTACTTCAAGGCGAGATAAATATTTATCTCTGTCACAGCCAAGAGGAAAGTGAAGACCCTAACTGGCCAACGCTCCGTCCTCCACGTATCCTCCAAACTCGGCACAGCGTGACGCAAATTGTTGTGGTCATCCACCACATGCCGATACTTGAAGTGCCAGTGATACGGGTTCGTGTAGCGAAATGCAGCCCAAAGAGTCTCACCTCCAGACTTCCAAGTGCGACTGACTTCAGGACAACCATCACCTGAGAACAATCCTCCCCCAGTCGCCATCATCTTCATGATGTAATTGGGCTCCTTCATGCCCCAGAAGAAGTATTTTACACCATCAAGAAATCCACTGATGGCATCTGTTGCTCCAACAGCAAGATGGCTGAAATGTGCATCAAAAACCCCATCCGGAAAAATTAATGGCCAATAGCGCCTCTTTTCAATTAATGCACATGCATACACTCCCTTCTACTTCAACGCAACAAAGGCCTTTAACATACAAAAGCCAGAATCCAAAATTACATATCAGCCAGTGCCATGGAAATCTTCAAAAGCATCATCAACAAAGTGTTTCTACCAACCACATCATCAAACTTTGGAATTCCCAGCTCTGCTGGACAACACTTCCCTTGAACAAGCTCCATCCAAGTAAATAATCCAGAATTAGTACAATACAAAGTGTGAATACAAAGTGTGGTATTAGTTTCCAAATTGATGAGTTATTTGGAGCAAAAACCCACCTGGGGTACATCTAAATGACTTTGACTCATCCATGCACAAGATCTGAGATGGAACATAAACTTTTGTCATGAATGAATTCCAAGCTCATACCAAATCTCAAACTTTTCAAAAATTATCAACATATAGAGGTGGATTATTTTCAGCTGGACTGATGTTCTTGGTGATGGTATTCAATCACTTCTTGAATGTGAGTTGTTAGGTATAGTAACATGGAGCACAATGCTAGTCAAAAGCAATGTTCTGAAAATTTCTTTGTTAAAAGTCATAAACACTCCACATCAAATGTTGCAATAAATTGAAGCAGAGTATTTCTCCCTTGGTAAAGAGAAAAATCCCTTTGATGACAAGAATCTTGTTGGCTTTGACAAGAATGGAATCAATGAAGAAGTTGTGGGTGAAGAGCTTTTTGTAAACATCTATGCAGTATTGACTTTTGACACTGCATCCACTAGAAAAAGTCTTCTGACTCTTGATCATTGATAATTGATGAGGCTTATTGATCAAGGCTTTCATATCCCTACTGATGCCCATAATTGAAGCTTACACTCATGGAAAGTGCTTCATTGTAAGGATGTTCTCAATGGAATGTTCATGGTCATTGTCCACCATGAGCCCCTGGTTCCTTGTAAGTTGATAACTTCATTCTTGTTTGTGGAAAAAAGTATATGGATCAATGTCGGAATTTCTACTGGCCTGAGATCCACCATTGACCTAAGGATAAGCCAATACATCAATAAGAGGCTCAAAACTAGTGTTTGGGCTCTTTGTCTTTTATTATGGCAAAGAGAGAGAGATAATTTGTTCCTGTCAAAGAAGAGTTTATAGATATGGCCACAAAGATT
>JALLPE010000626.1:0-15860 GCA_036940025.1 Conticribra weissflogii | reverse complement strand
TCAGTTTCAGACTGTAACCAACATGACAATCAACCATGCTGCGAGGCCTAAGTCTCTTGATCACTATCGAAGGACCTTCTAGATAGCAGGGTCGCATACTGTGTGCTCTATTCAATTTTGCTATAGATTAGAAATGAACGGTCCTAACTATCCATTTCATAATGTACTTGTGGTATCTGCCGTAATTGATACTTACAGTCACAGGATGATGTGGCGTGTGAAAAAGTGAATATGTGAACGGTTTTTACTTGAAATTTTGTCGTTGGATGGAGATATCACGTCTCCTGGCACTCAGAATCAAAATTACTTCTTATTTGATCCAACGACAGGAGAATTTTTATCCCGTGGTCTACGTTGGCCCACTTGAATTGTCGGCCTCGAGAGCAATCCCTCATCGGCATCGTCGCATGTTTCGGTTGCAGCAGTAGCATGCTGCTTCTCCGATTCCTCTCGCAGCTTTTCGTTGCGGCTTTCCCGTTCCATTCTTTTTTTCATCAACGAAGGAGGGAGACCCGCTCCAAATGGCATCATTACGGGGACAGCCCCCGGAGGCAATTTCTTGATCTTTCCAACTTTTTCAATATCTTTTTCACTATCATTCTCGGTGTTATTTTTTGACATCTCTTCATTTTCTTTTGAAGAGTTTTCTTTCGCTGCAGATGCATACTTCTTTTGACTGGAGATGAAAGCAGGTCCTATGGTCTGTTGCAAGGAAGAAATGTCGACTCGACCGGCAACGTCAATTTTGTTTGGTTTCGTTTTTGGACCGGGTGAATCGGTACCTTTTGCTTGATTTTGGAGAGCTGCAATGCGTTGAGCTACAGTCATGTGGACTGGTACTTCGTCCTTTTCTACTGACGCCATTGCGACTTCGAAAGCGATGCTCGAAGCTATGCACACGCACGTGTCGGGGCAAAATGTGACAATCTTGAGGTTTCTCGGCCGAGACGTAACTAGTAATCGACGGAAACCCAGGGAAACGCTATGGGCCGATGACGGGTAATGGGGCGGGGCGGCAAGGTTGACAACGGCGGAGGGTTGGCGATGGATTTGTTTGAGATGAGACAGAATATAGTACGATACTGTTTATTTAAAGCTGTACGATACTGTGTACCACGCTCTCCCTATAATATATTATGTTGTTGTTGGCCTGGCTCAGAGACCTTTCCCTTCCCATGGAAAGTATCATACCTAACACTCAAACAAAAAAGTGGAAAAGTCATAACACTTCCACAAAGTTAAAATTTGGGAAGAGACGCGTTTCGGAAACAAAATCTGGCTTTTTGTCGTACATCATCATGGGGCTTGTGCATTATTATTTCCCCACGCAAGATCGTTCTTTTTTTCTCTTCTTGAACTTACATCATTATCAATAATACATCTACAAAATTAATGCCCAATGATGGTCAACCATAATTTAATTCCATTTCAAAAACATCTTGATATCAATATAAATTATTGTTGAAAGAACTCAAACTCTTTCATCATAATTATTAGACTGTTCTTGATGTGAAAATTTGCCACCGAATCACTATTAGCTCTTCTTCACCTCGAAGAGCCTAGAGCACCTTGTAGGATTGTATTGGCATTTAAACTTCGGAAAAAGACGCAGTAGCCATGATTCACAACAACTGCCTGAGGTTACTCATTGAAACAATTTGATTTCCCTTTCTAACGAGGTCTACAATTAATTAGACATGACTTACGTGCATATTATTTACCAAACTTGCTATACTTGACCACCCATCAAGGTCAAGAATTCAAGTCAAGACGACAAGTCGGACACTGCGAATGATTATGGAGCCACTCTCGGATGCAGCCCCAATGAAAGCAATGGGAGCACGGCAAAAATACTGCATGGTTTTCGCCGTCACCAACATCCTCATCCTCATCCATTCCGCAATGACAAACAGCACAAACAAGATCTCCATCCTCCGCTACAGTTGGCCGCTTCGTGAATTGGTTAAGTCGTGCCATGGTGATCCTGGCATCTGCACTCTTGTATGCCTTTTCAAATTTATCGTGATTGGACTCCAGCCGGGAATGCATTTGGAACAAGAGAAACACACACCTCCTTCCCACGACAGCACTCCGTTCAAAGCACCCCCAAGATCCTTTCTCAAACCAACTCCATGCCAAGGCGACAGTTCGCCCCATTTGTATACAGGTGTCCCACTCCGCATGAGTATTCACCAGACTGACCCCATTCGTTCGTAAATCCGACATCACCTGAGCCTTGTATTCATCGGATTCGAAGGTCAGTCCATCCAAAAGTGCAGTGCGACGACGGAATATGGCGCATGTGCGTTCAGTCTGAATCGAAGCTTCCTCCAATAGATCAGACCATGCTATAGCAGCGAGGTGATCATGAAATGGAATTTCTTTCTTTTGCAAGATCGATTTTCTGTCTTTGGATAAGTCCGAGGAAGTGGAAGTACGACCTCTAC
The DNA here is from genome assembly GCA_036940025.1 of Conticribra weissflogii. NCBI lineage: Eukaryota > Bacillariophyta > Thalassiosirophyceae > Thalassiosirales > Thalassiosiraceae > Conticribra > Conticribra weissflogii. Next base: position 13,413 of record JALLPE010000626.1, on the reverse strand, counting down.
GTAAGGAGAATTGTCTTGATAGGTTGGGGGTGAGCATACGGAATCGTTTCCTCCACTTCTCCCGACGTCTTGCCACGTTACGTTTTCTGGCCAGTTCGGCGAAGTCGAGAATCGAGCCAAGTTCTACCAACTTCATGATAGTTTCTCTTCGTAAGTGTTCGGTTCTTGCTCGATGAATAATGACTCTCAAATTGTCTGGCGCGTGAATTTCATCCATCATTGCCATGTGGAAAGAGGGGGAAATTTTCGGCTTGTGAGTTTTCATCGAGAACCCAATGGATGTCGTGCTCAAATCTGCCATGTTGGCGCTGTTGGTGCCGGATCCGGCTTCTACGTCCTGATTATTTCCTTGTTGAGACGACAGCTGCCTCCTCAGCGGGCCGTCGGCATTCACCGTCCAAGATGTCGCAGGAGCGACACCCCTAGGATGAAGATGCGAACAAGGCGAAAGCGTGAAAAATTGATCGCTGTTCCCTGTCATAGTCCTATTCCTTCGAGTACTGTTTGACGACGCCCTATTTGCACGATTTCTGGCGCCGTTATAATTGAAGTTTCCGTCATCGCTTTCATCACTGCTTGCATCCAACCCACTGCTTCTTCCGTTGATGAGACCACTGATGATGGTTCCTCCCATAGGGCTCGGTTCCACTCTCCCTTCGGTTATTTTCTTGATTGTTCCCTCAAATCGGAGAGAAGCGTGGCTCCATTTGCCGATGCAATGATGTTCTCCATCTGTGTACTCCATTTCAATTGTTAGTTGAGGATTGGTTGGATTTTGCTCCGTTACAAATGAGGATGGCGAGGCAACGGACTGATTTTCGTCACTGACGGCCGAAGGAGAGGCATTCTCTACGACGGGGACGTATCTAAGTTTGAGAAATACGCACTGTTCATCCCCGGAAACTTTGTGCCTGGCCAAGACGCCTTTGGATCCCAATCCCAACTCATCCACGCCGTCCGCCTCCATGATTAGTAATTCGTATCCTTGAAAAAGGCGCAATTCGGATAGCATTTGATCGGTGATTGTACTTGGAATGGAGTCCTCCCCTGCAGATGAGAGATGATTTTCGAATTGACTCGGGCTACGGCTGTGGCGACGACCGGGATTAGAAGCGGTGGACCCCGGTGAGTTGGAAAGTTCGATGGATCCCGAAAATTTTGCTCCCGGACGAAATAGCACCGACATCAAGTGATGAATTTGTTGGTTTGCGGCAGCGGTTTGTTCGTTTTTTCCCACGGCGGATGAAGACCTGCCGAGGGTCTCAAGGTTCATGGTCGAGGATATTGCAGCATTGTCGTCAAGAGCCTGCGCACCTGCAGCTTTATCGACAAAGGCACCGGCGGACGAGGAATAATCGTCGCACAAATCCTCGCACTTCTGCTCTCCTCCTTCCGCTGCGATCGAGATCTCTCGAAGCGACTCAGATAAATTCAATGCATCCCCTGCAGAATGGGCGGCCCAAGGCCGATCAAATAAGTGTGGCTGCCCGGCACCATATCCGTAACGAATGTACTTGATATTCAGCTTTCGCATTGCGTTCATGCAGGCGTTCCGGTCGTTCCTTTCTTCGGTTTGACTCTTGTTTCGGCTGTTGTCGTGGCCGATGCTTTCGGGTTCGGAAGGAAAACTTCCTGGAGAGGTATTTTCGGTACCCCCCGCGGCTGCAGTAGATTCTGGAGAGGATGCTGCAGCGGTAGAATCGGAAGTCCGATCAACATTGGAAAGGCTTTCCAACAATCTCAACGGTTCCAAATGCTCCCTCCACAAGTGATAGATCTGGAGGAACTCCTCTTGAAGAATGGCAATGGGGGGACGGATGGAGCCGTATTTCATAAAGTTGGTTTGCTGGGCAGATGGAGGAGAAGTGGGAGTCGGGGCCGTGGGAGAAGTAGACGCAGATAATATCAACGGGGGAGTTGGCGGGAACATGATGTGCGACGGTGGGGATGTGGCTGCGGCAGGCGCCATTCCTTCTGTTTCGGCGGACGGTGGCGGAGGCATCAGTGGCGAGGGGGGCGCGGATGAAGCGATTTCGTCGCATGCCACGAGCGAATCATCCGAAGGGTTGCAGTGGTCGACCTTGGATGGAGGCGATGATGTATCGTCCGGGGAGTTTTGAGCATCTGTCAAGCAGATATCAATGGACTCTTCGTCTTGATCAGCGGCTCCTTCGACGTCATCACTCAGGCTGTCCGTGCCGACCGCCCCGGCACCAGAATCGGTAGCAACACCCGCATCGTCGACGGTCACGACTCCATAGACATCGTTACCGGCGGCTCCATCATTATTGGGGGACATTTCAGGCGCGATTTCCGATTCAGCTATCTCGGCAACAACCCTCTTGTCTTCTCCATCACTCAAGGGGCTCGGAGGAGGTTCATCATCGACTACCGTGCTCATTGCCACCTCTGTTCTTCGTCGTCGTCTTCGTTTGAAGTAAGAAGAGAGCTAGTAAGAAAGAAGCGGTCAGTCCATCTCAGTGTATATTCTATTTTTTGTAGTACCTAAGTACTATACTACTACCGAAAAGCTGTGCAAATTCGACGAATGATGAGAAAGATTGCGGACTATTATTCTTTCGGAGGTGTGTGTCTGTGTTGCACTCAAAGATGATTAGTCCGAGAGATATCCACGTCCGTGCGATATATGGAAATACAAAGGGACCATACAATCGTGAAATGAGACATCTGTCGTGTATGGTACTGCGGCGGGGTTAGGTGATGTATTCCCTGTTAAAGGTCAACTAGTAAGAATTTATTAATAATTACCTTTTCAAATATAAAGATGAACAATCCTTCGTCATCTCGTCAGGATGCTTCGATTTTCAATCACTTCCCTACATTGCAATAACTAACCTCGATTCGACAGTCATTCCTCAAAACCGACCACGAGCATCGACCTACCTAGCAATTCTCGGTGTCATAGAATGTCAGGTCGCGTGGGGTTGGTTTGTATCTTTTTTCTTTGAAATAGTGCTCCACAGGATCTCTCCAAATAAAGACACCGGAGCCTGGAGGCAAGGACGGAAACCAGCGTGGCAGTCTCGTCGCCGTCGAGGTTCGAGGCGGTGGCGTTTTTCGTCCAAGCAAACCCACCCAATATATTACAAGCAGGAGAGTCGATTCAAGCACTGATAATTCACGAAGCTCGCACAAAACTCGTAGAGATCGCTCAGAAACAAAACACCCATACATCGATTGTGTCCCAAGCCGTCCCAATCCGAAATGCAATTCAATTCGAACTCGGACTTCCCAGGAAGCAACATCCCTCCCCAACAATGGGCCTCCATCTCGAGCCCGCCCATACCATTCGAACCCGCGGAGTTCCACACCTGCGCGTGCATCACCACCAGAGTGCTCATTTCCGCGAACAGTCGGCTGATCAGGACCGGCGGCGGAGGCATGAATTTGTCCGTCGGCTTGGGCGATGCGCGTCACGTCATCGTCGGCGGGGCCAGTTTTTTCGTCAAGATCGCCAAGGGGGTCTTGATCCGATCTCCCGTGTCGTCCGTCGTGGAAACGGAACATGTGGCGGCGGCGGCGTGGTCGGATTCTTCGTCGGAGGATGATGATGACGATGACGACGACTCTTCGTCGGGCGCCTATGATGACGACATGGTGGATGGCAATCAGGCTGCGGAAGCCGGGCCGACTCGGGCTGCAAACGTGACGCAGATCCCGCCACAAACACATTCGCATTCGAACGATTCCATTCCTCCCGACAACGATTTGCCCCCGCAGGTACCTGGGGTGAATCGGGCTTATTGGCTCCGACGCCCTCTGCGCACTGCCATCTACGGTCAAGTCCGTTATGGGATCTTGCTTCAGAGGATAATTCCTCCCATCAGAGTCATGCATCAACCGTTTCCACTAGGTGGCGATGACCAGAATGATGTTGGCGCCGACGGGACCAGAGAAGGGGAATGGATGACAGTCGAATGGGAGGCGACGGAGGAGGCTGTGGCTGTGAAGGAAATGAGTTGGGAACATATTCGAGCGCAGAAAGATCGATTGGCCGAGGACCCTATCAAGGTGAGTCGGAATCACAATTAGTATCTTTCCGTTGATACGCATTATGTGTTCAACGATAGTTCATTGCAACTAAACATTCAATTCAATCACTTCCCATTGGATTCATGATATTATTTCAAATTTGCAGGAGGTCGCAGCAATGCAATACTTGAGCAAGTGGCTTCAGACAGAACAGCAGAACCATGCAATGCGGCAACTACTCAACAATGCCGGAATTGGAGGTCTCGACATCGCTGGATCTCCATCAATCCTGAATAATGGTGGAATGGCGTATGCAGTAAATCCACAGTACATGAGCACTTCGGTACCGCTTCCGCAGGACTTGCATCAAGTCATGCAACATCAACCGTTTGGACCGTATCGTGTTCCCTTGAACATGCTGGAATCACATATCATGATGCCATTGGATTTGCTTACGGACAATCGAAATTTATATAGTATTATGCCGTATTGCACGGGGGGAGAGTTGTTCGAGGTCTTAGAGAAGAAGAGTCGGTTCTCGGAGCCGGAGGCGAGGTTTTGGATGAGACAGATCTTGCAGGTGAGAGTTGATATTCAACCACTACTTCCTTCTCTGATGGAGACACAAAAAAAGCAATTCACCAAAGCAACAATATTGATTTCATAATCTCCTCCGTTTCGATCGTTCCAGGGCTTGGCATGTTTGAAAGAAGCAGGAGTGTCCCATCGCGACATGTCACTTGAAAATCTCTTGGTTCAAGAGGGCAACGTCCTCGTAATAGACATGGGTATGTGTCTCCGGGTTCCCTACCTCGACCCCGTCAACAAACGACAAAGATTGCTGATTCAGCCGCAAGGCACCTGTGGAAAATGGCACTATATGTCCCCCGAAATATGTAAAAATAAGGAACCGTTCGATGGGCACGCTGTCGACCTCTGGGGGGCGGGAGTTATTCTCTTTTTAATGCTGACTGGCTTTCCCCCATGGGAAAAGCCCATTTTAACGGATGAGAGGTTTAAATACATGTCGAATGGTTACTTAGTTCAAATGCTAACGGAATGGAAAGTGGGGTTGTCGGCAGACGCCATGGATCTTCTTCAAAGAATGTTTTGGTTAGATCCCACCGATAGACTTAGTTTGGAACAGGTATGGGCTCATCCTTGGATGATGAATGGATAGCAGATATTTCTAGTGTGTTTTTATTTCTCTGGGAAGTATTTATGTGATTGATGGCATATTGATTTAAAAACGTTATAATTTTATCGTTTTGTGAGTTTAAGTGGTTCATCTCTATTGAGTTTGAACACAATATCTCTGAAGCCGACAGAGCTTGAATATTCTGTGTTTAAATTCTTGTCCTACTGCATTTGCATTTTCATGAGAATATCTCTTTTCTTGTTTTCGTGGTGTTAATTTGAGATTCTTCAAATCTTTGCAACATTTGTCATTTACACATTGCTATGATGATAATGAAAAAGGTAGAAAAATACCACACAGTAATTTGTAAAAAAATATAATTGCTTTAGACAAAAAACTGATTTCACTGCAGATACACTATATCGGCCCAGAGTGAAACAATGATTTTGCATTTGAATTCATCATTTGATCCTTTTCTATAGTTTCCTTTCATTTCCACATTATTTTAATTAAGGGGTTTTATCTAGAGCTTTGAATATGTAATTGCTAAATAAATGACATCCTTTCAATACATTAAGAAAGAAGATGTATTGTTCTCTGTATGCTGCAAAGCATTTCCCAACATTCAACAATCAATAAAGAACTACCTTTTCATCATTAAAAACCTTGTATGAAAAATGAATGATATTACAAGAATTATTCATTTCAGTGAAATAAAAATAGTTCAGGAAGAGAAACCATCCATGTCATGCAAATTTAAACAAGATTGAGTCATAATGGATAGTTGATTCATTGTTGTCAAAGAGAAGTCATTGACAAATACCAAGACAAGCTCATAAAACAATATAACTTTTTTCAGAGAGATATGACTGATATGAATCACTCTAAAGATCCAAATCATCAATTGTCATCCAATTTATTATCTTATTCAACTAATTATTGATGAAATCATTTTTGTATAATCACCAGCCAACAAAATCAACAAGTGGGTGTGATATAAGACTGAATTTATCAAAAGAAAAGTAAACTTACTATTACTGTCAATGTGAAAATTTACAATGCAATCTATGTTTTGCACATGAGGCTCAGTCACACACAATAGCATGACCAAGGTTGTTGAATGTCAAATTTGCAGTGAATTTCCTACTAAAAACCAGGTATGGTTCAATATAGTTCTTCTTCAACTGGGGTATTTGTGACTTGATCGCTTCAACTGAGTGTAGTACTTGCTGTGTAGAATAGTAATCTTGGGGGTTGTAACTTTTGGGTGTAGTTGCAAAGCTTTATTCTTCAGGCTCTTGTACTGTGGTAGGAGTTGATGTGAATCCTCCCCTGCCAGTATTGGCAAATCCCCTTTTCTAGGGAACCTTGAATCTTGGGCTTTGACTTGGGCTGTACCTTCCTGTTTGAATACTGCTCAGGGGTGGTGGCTATGCAAGGCCTGATGAAGTCCAGCTTGTTGGGGGGTCTATCCCTCTTACTTGGGCTTCTGTATTGTCTAAAATGCTCTTGGTTTCTTTGATCAATTTTCCTTTTTTCTGCTGTTGTTTGCTTGTTTCATTTGCTCAAAAAAATTGCTTGTTGTTCTGCTGACATCATCTCTAGTCCATTTTGTCTGCTTACCTTTCAAAATAGTTTACTTGTGTTTGCTTGTTGTCCATCATTCTTGCTGATTTCCAAACTCGATTTTCTTTGAATGTTACCTGTTACCTTTTTGATTGATCTTTTCATCATTGCTTTACTTTGTTTGTCTTCCACCAGTTGATCTTCACACCTGATGCTAGTTGAGTTGGTTTCAACTTCAATCCACTCTTCAAGCTTGATTTGAGCCCCTTTTATTGTCTTTGTTGCTCTTTCCTGCCAATTCAATATGATTCCAGCTATTTGATCTTGCTACTCTTCATGCCCATTCAAAATGCCACTTGCCTTTGTTGTTTTTGCCCTCCAGAAGTCCATCAACTCATGTACTTTGAAGCATATTGGATGCTGTGGTGTTGGGAACTTGGTTAAATTGGTTAATTGTTGTTTACAATTGGTTATTTGAGTTGTTAATATTATATTAATGATCAGCTGTTTCCTATTTTTCTATTTTGCTGATCACATTGTTTTAAGTCTTGGCAAACAATTTTGGAGTGCAAACCGTGCTCAAGTTTTGCCATTTAATAGAAAAGAAATCAAAGATCTATGACTACAAGTGTTAGTTAAGAATCACAGCATATCACAGAAAGCCAGCTTTTTGGAGATAGAGTTGATAAGGTGTATGTCAGATGAGGTCTTCATTTTTTAATTCTTTTTTGTCTGGTTTTTCTGTATTTTTCTAATTTTTCCTGAATTTTCCAAATTTTTCCGAATTTTTCTATAAATTTGAAAACATGTGAGACGTCATCATGACGTCATTGATTCTGGGCGTTGCTTATCGGTCTTCACCAACAATCATAATAGAGTAATATTTTTCATTTAAGATACACTCTCTTTCCATGCTGGAGAGAGTACAAGTCTACGGTACAATATCTACGATATCATCATATCATCTTTATCAAGAGCGGCATTGTAGTAGTAGTTCGGGCATGAACAGAATTCTTTCCCTCAGAGTGTTGTCTGTCATTCTGTCATCATCGTCCGTCATCCGTTACCCCATGTTAAATTGGACGCTTAGAAAATATATCATAAAATTCAACACGAAATAAAGAGAGAAATAATAGAGAGAGAGTGAAAAATATTTCCGTTCATCAAAACACACATCAATTTGAAGATCCATTTTGACGGACTTCGTAAAAAGCAGAAGTCAACCAATATCTCACAGGTAGAAGACGCACCGGACGACATCTAGTCAACTCTAGTGTTACCCACTCTATATAATATCGACCAGGAAGCGGACAAATATGCGGCTATCATTTTCCTCTGTGGCAATTATATCCCTGTTGAGCGCCGGCAGTGATGCTTTCGCGCCATCGCGATTCACTGCGCATCCATCAGGCGGGCGATGGCGTCTTGCAGCTAGCAACGACCTTTCCGGAATGCTCTCGGAATATTCATCGTCTACGTACCCTTCATCCTTGCCGGCAGCACCTGCCGTTTCAAAGGCAGTTGAGGCCGCCTCCAATGTTGTCCCCGAAGCCGTTGTCGACGCCGTGATTAACACGCCTCCCACGGCTGATGTGTCCGATAGCATGTCCAAACTCACCGAAGCCGTCAGTGCTGCATCCGATGCCGCCAATAGAGCTGCTGCGGCTGCCTCGGCAGTTGCCGTGAAAGCCGCCTCTGCATCAAAGGTTACCACTACAGCAACCGCTGGTACGGCGGCAGTTACCAAAACTATCGGGGGATTTGAGGTGAAACCTCTTTCTTCTATATTCGTTCAGGTGGATCCATCCAAAGTGAACCCTGATATGCAATTCGATGCATCTGCCAGAGCCCGTGAAAATGTTGCTATCTTGAAAGCAAATTTCTTGGAAGCAATTGGCAGAGCTGAGACAGGGAGCGGAAACGCTGGAGACTTCGAATTTCCAACGTTCAATGGAATGGACGCCCTGTCTTCGAGTCCTTCTCTCCCCGCAATCATTGACTCTCTCCACTTGCAAGAATACGGAGGATGGTACGCTGCTGTTGCAATGGCAATCACTGCATCCCAACAGCGTTCGGCAGGTATCGATGAAGCCACAGCTGGTTTTGAGTCAGAGTTGGCAAAGGCGAGGGAGAAGGCAAGTGAGGCTGCTAATGCCGCGCAATTGGCGGCAGAGGGCGCAAGAATGGCAAAAGACTTGGCTGTGAAGATGGAGAAAGGTTCGTCATCTGGTAATGGGAATGCGATTTTAGAAAAGAGCCGCGTTCAGCTTCTCGAGGTTGAGAAGGTTCGTCTACAGCATTCAGTTTATTGTCGCACTTTGTGAGAATTGCAAACCAATGCTTAGCTTTCAATGTTTTTTCCCATTGATTCACAGGAGATGATGCAGAATAAAATGCGGGATCTATCGAAGGAGATTTCCGTCTTGAAATTTCAACTCAATAAGGTTGAGGAAAAGAGCAAACTCGAGTCAAAAAGTACTCAAATCAAAACAGTCAACGAGGAAGTCACAAAGATGCTCATGGAGAGAGACCCTGCAGATGTGGAACGAGTCTTGGAACTTGTGAAAGAAATTGATGAGGAGAGAAGGTTGGAAAAGTTGAAAGTTGAGCTGGAATTAGAGAAAAAAAGGGAGGCGGAAGCGAAAAAGTTAGCTGAGTCGAAGAGGAAACAGGAAGAGGAAATAGCAAAAGCTGAAGCAGCATTAGCCAAGAAACTGGCAAAAGAGGAAGAGGCTGCAAGAAAGAAGGCGTCGGAAGCGAAGAAAAAGGCAGAAATGGAGGAAAGTGAAAGGATGGCAAAGGAAGTTGAGGCAGCGCAGGCTGAAGCCGAAGTTGCAGAGAAGAAGTCTAAGGGAACAGAATCAAAGAAGGCATCAACAAACAAAAAGTTGACAAAAAGTAAAAAATCACCATCAAAGAAGAAGAAAAAATCGACGAAGACTGCAGTTGAGGTTACAACTCCGCCAGTAGCTTCAACTGCTGCTGATAATGAGTGGGCTTCATTAGCCGACTCTACGTTGAAAAGGAAAACAATAGCACAACTCACTGATTACTTAACCGAGAGGGTAAGCTGTTTGAATCTCTTTCGGATTTGATTTGATTCCTTCCGTCACACTCATTTCATACATAATTCAATATTCATTCAGGGTGTTCCAGTAACTGATGACTCCGGGAAGTCGTTGAAGAAAGCAGATCTATTGGAAGCGGTCAAGAGCATTTAATTGAGTTAAACTCTGTGAATGATGCCACGGCTGATGGGAAAATAATGCGTCAATTTTGTTTTAATGTTATATGTCTCAGTTGACTTAATCGAATGGACCCTCGGGATAGTTGGAAGTGTTGACGACGCTGTTACTTCTTACATGCTATCTCTCACTCTCTTTAGAGGAGAAAAGTGGAGTACATACAGTAATACTATTCTTGTGTTTGAACCTGGTTGTGATATGGAAGGGAATTTATCTTGGTCATTTTGGAATGGTAAATTCTGCAGGATTTTCCATTCCAGAAATCCAATTCGTTGACAATGAGCAATTAACATTGTACTACTCAATCACTATAAAATACAAGCATGTGCTTTGAATGATTTAAAAAATATTCCGCATGATGGTATTCACCTTTGACAGTTTTATCTTTGAAAGGGAATTCTACAGTGCTTTTGTCGAGCAGGCAAACACAAAATTTCCTGCTAATGAAAAGTAAACGTCAATTGTAAGATGAATTATCATTACTGTTATTAAGATTATCATTCATGCAAAAAAGTCATTATTATTAGTTTTATGAAAATCACACATCATACCCTCAACACCCCCAATCCAGGAAGTTCACTTTAGAGTCCAGAATGCTGCAATGGTAGTGCAAGTGCAAATTAAAAGTTTGTTGTAGATCTAAGTAATCTCTTCAATACTAAGGTAATCATTATCAAATATATGAAAATAAACTGGCTTGAAACAAGTTTTAGCAAATAAGCAAAAATCAAAAGGAGATATGCAGTATTCTCATGACATGATTGCACCACTAGTAGTGTATTGAACTCAAAACTCAAAGAATGTGGATCTTGGAGATTCAAGGAATTATTATCTACGGTTTGCATCAGCTCTTAAGTCTTCACAAAATAAAATTAAAATTATGAGAGAATTAAGTCAAGTGACTCAGAAATTCTTAATTGAGTATTTAAGTTCTTTTGAGCAAAAATTCTAAGACGTTCAATGTTGGTATTTCCCATTACAGGGACTTTTGTTACAGCTCAGAATGATTGCACTATGAAACAGTCTTGGTACAAGATTTGTTCTAATGAATCCATATGTAAATGAAGATCTAAGCAAATGACTTTAAAACAGAAACTGCAATGATAATGTGGGTAGTGGGTAGTGACACTATCAATGCATTTTCATACCAAAGCACGAACTTCATTGTCCAGCACACTCAATGTGGTTGCTTACACAATTGAAACACAATCACCAGGGACAATGATCTTCCATTTTCTCCATCAATTTTAAATGTGCTCCATGGTCCCCTTGGTTGGCCTTGATATTGCCCTCCACAAGTACTCATCACTTATCTGATAGAAATGATTTCTACAGGTTTGCTAACAGAACCTCATTGCCTATACTTCTTATAATACATAACAAATAGGCTACCAAGCCAATTTAGTCACATGCTTAAGTCTGTGTGCAGACACTTAGCAATGCACTCATTGTTGATTGCTAACCAATTGCCCATGAGATCTGTAGTTAGGGTGTAATTCAGTTCATCATGATTATGGCCTAAGTGCTGATTTGCACAGCCATATTATAATCATTTCTCTTGAGAGTCACTCACTTTGTGATAAAGATTTGAAATTACCATTTGCCCTAAATCTTAAATTTTTCCATAGTAAAACACCTTTCTTACAACCCCCTTCTTGAGAGGTACAGTCTTGCTCTCTGTCTGCAAGTCATTACATAATCCTTCCCCTCTCCACCACTAGCATACTATCAGCCACAAGGCTGATCAGTTAGATAGTACAAAGACAAGAATTTTACAATGACAAACATTAAAGTTGTGATGTAGTAAGTTTTGACTTAGTTGAGACTTATTTGCACTGGTCAGAGCAACTTTCCCTGTATTTAGTTTTGTCAGCAATACTGTAATACTGTAAGATTGGCACACTATTGAGGGTATGCCATACTTCTTTTAGGCATGTATTACAATTGGCAATTAATTTGTGTGAATTTTATGTATTGTAGTGTATACACACAATTATTATAGTAGGACACTGTATTGCATATGCAGAACATGGGGATGCACCACATTCTTTACTATACACAGGTTGGTGCTGGGATGAACCCCATACTTGTCAGTATATTGCATCATTGACTTATGAAATATTGTGTCCAAGCTGAAATACATGATGTCATGTGTCTTGATGCATGTGGTTTTATCAAGAACTTTTGAGACATTTAGAAAATAAATTTTGATGTGTGAATGATTCAGATGTTTAGTACTAGCTCTGATATGGGATATCTGAGGAGTGTAAATAATTTGAATATGTTTGAATACAATATCCCACTGTACTCTCCCAAAATTGGAAGCTGGAAGGTACTTGCTGCATTGACTGGGGATGAACACCTAAACTTGAAAAATTGCATGGAATAATGCAGTAGATACTAGGTGAAACCTGGTGTTAGAGTTGTATGAGTACAACCAAAGCTGATGCTTAGAATCTAATGTGGTAGTAGGGAAAAAGTCATACAGTATATACTTGGTTTACCCAAAGATACTCTAGACTATTTTTAGTATGGAATGATTCTCCTTAGGTTTGTCTGTTCAGTCAAGTTGTTGCTCTGTATCTGAATGGTTCCATTTACATTTACTTGTACTATGATAAAAGGTTCTTTGTTATTTGGTTTTGCTTTGTGATTCACCCTGTTAATGGTGACCAGTTCTTGTCCCCTATACAAATGTCATGCTGCTGGTGTATACAATTTTTATGTTTGGGATTGCTTGGTAACTTTTTTACACTGTCCAACTGCATTTCAATCATCAATATGATGTATGTCAAAAAGCATGCCCCCTTGGAGTATTGTTGCATTACATGTAAACATAAGTACTTTGAGATAGATGTTATAACCAGCCAGCTAACAAGACATTAGGAACAAATTTCTCAGTGATATCTTAGTTGGAGAGGTAATATCTGCTTCTACACCCCTGGTACAAAGCATATTACCTAGGACTTGGTGTACAAAATAAATAAGTCATTTTCTTGTTGATATTGACAAGTAGTTAACTTTCTGTCTTAGTTGGAAATATTGGTGACATGTCAGCAATATGTCTGAAATATTGTCTGTGTTGAAGAATCACCAACAAACCTCAAATTTCCAACACATTTCTTGTGACTGAGACTGAAATTTCTTGTATGTAGTGACAAAGGTTATTTCATTAAAAATCCAGCACCTTTTACTTTTGTGCATATTTGATTTATTTGTGATGAAGGTATCAAAATGCATGCCCCAAAATTACATGAAATAAAAGGATATCTCTGAAGTTCCGCACTTTTGGAGCAGTCACCCAATATATCACTGACATGCTGTCAATGTAGTGTCATATTGGTCCTCTACCCAACACACCAACAGATGACATTTTGAACTGAACTTTTGCATTTATTTTATTTCTTTCATAGTGCAACAAAGTACAGTTTAAATTTGCTACATCCTGAAAATTTTGCATCACTGAAGGTA
>JALLPE010000625.1:0-15879 GCA_036940025.1 Conticribra weissflogii | reverse complement strand
CGCTCTTCCGATCTATACCAACAACACATAATTTACAACCAAGTTTTGTGGACTTCTCCGTGTTGGTCTGGGTCGTATTGGTGTTATCAGACACATTTTTCAACCTTAATTTTTCAGGGTCTATGGAAAAATTAGTCAGAATTTTTTTAATTGAATGGAGAGGGAGGTAGATTACAGTGATTAGGGGTGATTATGTTGAGGTAGGATAAGTGGGGGACTGTTGCTGATGAGAGTGGGGGTGATGATGTTGATGGAGGGGGGGGGGGATGGGCCTATGGGATAGGGGCAAATTTACGCGCTCCGCTCCACAGATACTTTTTTGAACAGCAAAATGTGAAGATTCTTAAGAATCTTGATAAAAATCATTCATCCCGTAAATCCCCAAAAACGCAAATGCTGTGGTCCTGAATGGGGCGCGTTCACTATGCGTGATATTTATAATATTAAAAGAGTCGAAAGAATGGCACCCTCCTCGGCTACTTCTTCTCTTGCCGCTATCGCCGCACGCATCCAGGAACGAAACAATGCTCTTAGCTCCGAACTCTCCACACTCGATCTCCTTCTGTCTCAATATGAACACGCCAAAGGATGTTTGGAAGCAGATCGGAAAGAATCGACTGAGGTCCGAAAAGAATTTTTGACAACCGCTCGATCTTGTCACGATGTGGAACTAGAATTTTTTCGCGTCAAGGAAGAATCGGCTTCGATTGAAAAATCGACCATGCTCTTAAATTCGAATATCGACGAAATTCGGCATCAGAGAAACGAGCTACGGCGCAAGTTTGATGAGGAACAAGCTCCGATCTACGCGGCGCATGATCTGGCAACGGATTTATATTCGAGGAACTCGGAAGCTCTCCTGGTGCGAGCGCAAAAGCGGCAACAGCGGCGAGAAGAAAAATTAAGCCATCTCAATGAGCGTATTTCAAGGCAGCGGGAGGAGGCGCAGGAGATGCGTAAGGAGAGGCAGCGCATTCAAGAGGAGTGTTTGGTCATGAGTCAAAGGGAAGAGGAAGAGGATGAAGAAGCTGTGGCTTTGAATTTGCAAATTAAATCAATAATTGGCAAGGTGAGAAATCTCCTACTCGTGAGAACTCTTTATGGAAAAATGTGACTTTCTCAGAAGTGATTAACGAGTTAATTTTGAATGAATTGCAGAAAGCGTCGGTACGAGCAACATTGAATGATGCAAGAGACGAATACCAAAATGCTGTCGATTATCGAGACTCGTTGGAAAGAAAGTGTGTTGCAGCAAATAAGGAGCAATGAATTACCACTTTGAGGCAATTGAAATTGTACACCACGAAAATATGTCTTCCGTGTGCATCCTATTCTGAGAAGAAATCGATTATGGATACCTACTAAGAGTAATTCTCAAGTAATTTTCTCTCGTCAGTGCCTGCGCTCCTTCTTCCTCTTCTTCTTTCTCTTCTCACTACTCCGTGATGTCTTTTCGCGTCTTGGCTTCTTTTCACTCTTTGAGTTGTCGCTATTTGAATCATAACTGAAGTCAGTAGAGTAGTTGTACCCTCGGTGCCGGCGTCTGCGGCTACTTCTGCTGCGCTTCTCTTTTTTATCAACATTACAATTGATGTTATCATCTTCCCGATTTTCCCCACTGCGGCGGTGGCTTTTGCGGGATATCCTTCGAGAGTCGTCTTCGGATGAAAAGCCAACCGAAGTTGAAGACAAATCCGGAGACCTCTTATCACGATCAGGTGCTGGGTTCGTCGAGTTCTTACGCCCTGCCAATCCAGAAGACTTCGATTTATTTCTGTCATGCGACCATTGTGGTATTGCATTGCTTATATCACCTCCTTGTTCGGATTGCTGTGGAATTGGAGGTAGATTTTTTTGGGGCTCTTGTCCAGGTGACATTCTCGTCGTTTCATTGTTGTCGCCTACTAGCTTGTTACCCATTAGCGAGTCTTCGTTGTCACTCAAAAAGAGTGACGAGTCCGAGTCGGCATCGAAGATGGATCGAAAAAGTTTTGTAGGCGGCCGGTTAGGAATAGGGATTGCATCGTCCTCTACACCATAAGGTTCGATTTTGACGGGGCATTGTGACTTGGAGACCTTCTTGATTTCATCGTTCCTATTCGGCAGAGACTTCAAGTCTCGATGTTTTCGGTCAACTTCCACAGCTGGTTCAAGTACGGTTTCACGAAAATATTCTTCTTCTCCTGTTATTCCGGTTTCTCTAGAATCTTTACTTACAGAGGGATTCGTAGATGATGGGAAAGGGAGGCCCCATCGCTTACAAAGTAGTCGGGAAGGCAACCATGCAACAGTAGTTGCTGTCACCCACTCCTCGTTATCTTTCTCGTTACCATCGCGATCATAGCCAGCGGAAGCGTCTGGTATGTTGTTGATAGTTTCTCCACTGGAAGGAACGAATCGATTTTTCATTGATTCTTTGACTGCATCAAAGTTGAGTTGTTTCCGATCCAAGGACGAAGATTGATCTGCAACCCGTGAGTATCCGGAAGAGGGCAACACCTGCGGAACTCGAGCAATAGTTGCTCGGTTAGGTCGCAGGTCTAACCCAGGTGCACTATCATGACTGTCGAATACTGGAATTTTTGAGTTTTGAGTTGAAGGAAGAAAAATGTGTCGTTTCAACACATAACCGGAAGGAAGACTTGGCCCCTTCCATCTCTTGTTAGAATTCATGAACTCTTTTTCGTCGCTCAATTGAAATCCAGGAAGGGGTGGCTTTCCGTCATTTGTCTTCCTATGTCCAGGTGCCGATATTACAATTGCTTTGTTATCACTTTTTTTATCAATATTTCCCATTTTACCCCATTGACTCCATGCGTCCTCCAATTCTTTGTCTTCATCTCTCGATGCCTTGTGGCCACTTTGATCCCTTCGGTTCTTTCTACCTACCTTCACATTCAGTTTTCCACCCGCCGACGAAGCAAATGAATCAAATAACCCACCAAAATCACTGCTGGTTTCATCCTCAGAGGCTAATGGAGATTGCACCTCTAATTCATATTCACTAGACTCCGCACCCATCATGCGACCTTTTCTCACCCTATTAAAATCGTGCTCGTCATCTTGATAAACATTTGCATCATCTTCATCCTCCAGCGCAAATCCGCTGGATGCTTTCGTGCCGATAAAATCTGCAAAATTGTTATCTTCTGCCGCATAGTGTGCATTCTGACTCTTAGCTTTGGCTGCAAAGCAACATTCATCAGCATCGCCGTCACTAATATCACCGAAGCGATTGTTAATCCTTAGCCCGGCCGGAGCATCCCCTAATTTCCAGGGGTGGGCATCCTTGCCGACACTGTCGGTAAAATATCTGTTGGCTCCTTTCTGATCACCATTCTTAGAATTGTTTTCTTTTTCGATTGCCCGCCCGCGTTCCAGAGCGAGAGCGCGGCGCCGATCATGAAATGCGCGGAATTCTGGTGCGTTCCGGAATGGATCATATTCTATCCCGTGTCTGTTCAGTTTCGGAGGTGGGATTGTGAGTATATCGTTTTTTCTCGTAATGTCGTCGTCATTTTTTAGGTTCAGTTGATGTTTTGTATGGTCGTTTGCTTTATGGTCATCGCTGACGCTCTGGGTACTGGGAAGTTGAATAACACGCAATCCTTTCCGAGACAACCACTTTGTCTCAAAATTTGCAAATTTTTGATCATCGTTCTCCAACAATTGGCTCATTGCATCTGCATCGACTTTCTTCCCTCTAAGAGGCACAATGGCGACTCCTAACCGTTGTCGATATCCCCATATCCTCAGTAAGCGCCATCCTATTGATTCATTCGCGCTTGTAGGAGCACCTACCCCCAAATTATTAGTTTGCCCAGAAACCTGAGCAAGTTCTGCAAGTGCCGCATTCGTTTTAATTTGTCTGTTGTTAGGTTTTTTTGAACTTGTAGATCCACTCCCTATCGAATTGTATCGAAACTTTTCTCCGACTTGAACAGGAGCCATGAAATCCACTTTATCCTGATCATCCATTATATCAAATATCGTTGGTGCAGATTTCATCCCCAAATCAAACTTGTTGTCGATTTGATCCTCTTCCTCCCAAGTAAACATGGGGATATTTCGACGTCTCCTTTTCTTCTTCTCGTTTCCATTTGCGTCAGAACCCCCGACAATCACATCGCCCACGAAGCTGACACCGCTCCCTCCACCAGCGGACGTCCCCCCACTCGTTAAGTGGCGTTTAATTTCTTCATCGGTCCAACCAGCGGATTTTCTGGCAAACCAAGAATACTTGTCTTTTCCATCAGCGTTATTATCGTGCCCATCTCCCCTTCCGGAAGCGTGAACAAGAGGAATATTTTTCCGTCTTCGGGCGGTTGAAGCGGGAGTCCTTGTTTTGGTGGTCGTTCGGCGACGGGTGAACGAGATGGTTTGTTGGGGCGACGATTGGTTTGATTCCTGGCTGTCGGACATTGTGTGTGGGTTAAGACTTATCCGACTGTATGAGTTCAGAGTGTGTATATCTCGCAAGCACTTGTGAATGTCACTTTTGCTGAAACTACCATGCTACCATATACCTCTTCCAGGTTAAGCGGCATATTATTATTGCCTACTCAGTATGACGGCCCCGTTTCGAGGGACTCTCTCCATCCACGGTACGTATCGTATTGTGTAGATTGTGGAGTAGAAGTATCGCCAATTTATCGCCACTGGAAGGATTAAAAAACTTGCTCTTGATCTCTTCAACGACGGACGAACAATATCATCGCAGAAACTCGCCCGCTCATCCTTCTTACATCAGGGTTGCGAATGGTCCTCTCCGCAGATGAACAATGACGGCCAGTCTAGCACAAGCCATGACAGGTATCGTCTCCGATCCGATTCTTGACAATGTTGTCATGATAATCAAGAAATAATCAAAAAGGATTGCAAAAATTATCAGCATGTCGTCATCACTATTAGCGCGCAGAACAAGAAGCTCAGACACTCTGGATTCGTGTACTGCTCGCTCTCGGCGGAGCAACAATGCTGACAAATTTGAACATATTGCTAGACAGAAATCTCGCGAATCTCATCCTGACTTACCAGCAATTTCGAAGCGACACATTCCATTTTACATGTGGTGGCTACTTGTATCGATGTACTGTTGCGGAATGTATCTTAGCATGAACCAATTGCGTGCTCCAATTGAAAGAAAGAATTCTTTCAGGATACCTTCGTTGCAGAAACAAAAAAGTGAACAAAAATTCACACCGCTGGACCTGGTAGAGAAATCTGCTCCCAAGAATGCCACCCTTCCTTCCCGGAGAGATCGATCTGAAAACGAAGACAACTCGGAAAATGAAATCATCCATGTTGTTCAAACCAGATTTATGCAAGGTCAACCAGATCTCCTTGAATTGGGGCTTGCGAGGCTTGCACTCTTCGAAGCATTCTGCGTACCGAGCATGATAAGTCAAACAAATAAAAAATTTATATGGATCATCCGCACAGATCCTCATTTGCACCCGGTCATTCTCAGTAAAATGATGGATTTGATAGAGGGGAAGAAGAATTTCTTTTTGATTGGAAGTAACCACAACCCTGAAGGGTTCGGAAGGCCTGAGAACGGCTCATTTGACCAATTCCTTCGCGTCGAGTCCAACGTCACTGATTCTAAAGGAATAGTATGGAGTGGAAATGTGACAATGCTGGAAGAGGCGTACAAAAAATCTACTGTTGGTGGGATTCTCCTCGAAACGAGACTCGATGGTGACGATGGACTACATCGCGACTTCATAAAAACAATACAAAAAGACGCAATAAAACACTTGGCTAATGAAATCGAAGATGTAAATGCTTGGAGAGTTTGGTGCGTCCACTCCAACATTGAGTGGCATCCATTCAATCCATATCCGGAAACTCCCGAAATTGTGGCGAGTCTCGAGCAAAATCACGGGAACGTAATGGATGATGGTTTCTTAGTTCTGTTCAGCGACAATGGAATTTGCGTCACTCCTGGATTGACATTTGGTTATGGCAATGGAGCGTCGAGATCATCGATCGGGGATCGCCTGAGGCATGACCAAATTATGAAGGAAGTGCGAAGTTGCGATGAGGCATCTAATGGAAGCGAGGAAAATAAACGAGTGGTTGGTTGTCGGAAGCGATTAACGAATTTAGTCCCCGGTGCAGTTCGTACTCGGACGACAACGAGTGCGGGTATGCATAACGTATTCACCGGAGATAATGGCACAGATAAGACGATTGGTCTCAAGAAGTACACGTCGAACAAGAGATTGATTAAACAATTTTTTGAGCAAGACAAAATGTGGAAAGGACTATCAGTTTATTTTTCGGTATCCAAAGAGAGTGCAAAAGATGGTAAGAAAATTTTATCTCTGGAGGGCTCACAAAGATCCAATTTCTCTCGCGTTAACACGGTAGGCCGTTTCTACTTTCGCTTGTTAACAATTGTTGTTCATGGTAGCTCGATGGTTGATTATGGACAGGATGCAAGAGATAGCGGCAGACAACTTGCGCGGACAGTGTACGCCCGGTCACTCCTGCAAACAGGGTGCACAATATTTGCTCGAGAAGATGGCCTTCCCATCATCTGTGTAGTTTGATCAAATTACTGGTTAGCAGTTTCATTATAAGCACCTTACTTTAGAGAGAGATGCACTATCAGGTAGGGGAAGCAATTTTTAGGAATTAAAATTAGAGATAGTATTGTACATGATTTTGGTCATAAATAAAAGATTATAATCAACAAGCAAGCGAAGAATATTCAGCGGTGATGAAACTAGTGTTATCAATGCTTCCTATCTAAAATTTTGAGAAAGTTGACATGTCATTAAGCAAAATTTTGACGACAAAATGATTAAAGCGGTGGAAATCTATATCTCTATTTTAAATTTCAATAATACGATAATAATCAATCTTTGCCAGTCTGTAGCAATTTTACAATGAATCACCAGGTAATCATGTGAAAAGTAATCCATGGTTGATATCTGCAGAGAAATTTATTTTAGTGAAGAATATACATTCATGTTTGCATGCATTTTAGGCCATTGATGATACTGTAATAGGAAAGAAATTGCGCGATAATATGTGTTTCAGTGCTTTTCGGAACTTCACAGCCAATAAAGACATTTGCTCAAACCGTCAAGCAATATATCTCGATCACTTTCGTCGGACATAACGATTTCTACTCGAATATCCTGTGCCATATCACGCGTCACATAATCTGTTTTCTTATTCACGCATTCAAGGAGCAGTCCCTGACTTCCAGATGCCATTAACGATACCACAGCGCCAATCGGTACCTTCACTATCAGAGATCCCACCTCTGATTCACCACCTAAAGTGGGTTGACTTCCCCCAACAACGGGAGAGACCAAAAATGTCCCGTCCCTGATTGCTTCCGACGAGTAATGCCCATGAAATGAAAATATCCCCAGTTTGAAACCCCCGTCAAAAATACTGTGTCTTATCTTTTCCCGTTTCCTATCGGAATCCACATCGCCGGAAGCATCTGTAATATTTACGTTTGCAAAAACATAGAGTCCTTGATGAAGAGTGGCCAAAAATTCCCGGACAAAAATCTCACGACTCCTGACATTATTATCTCCGTCGACTATTTCTTCCATCGACGAACTCTGACTGATCGCTTCTTTCATAGAATGTCTTGGCTGAAGAGACTCTGTCGAAATTGATGGTTGAAGAGTAAGATCCCTCATTTGTGTATTTGTAGTATTTTCGTTAACTATAAGAATTTCAGAGTTGCCAAAAACTAATCCAGCAACCCCCTCCAACAATCCACCTATGGCATTGCTCCCTTCTCCCATCAATAACCAAATCAAACGCCCCATCCTCGCGAAAAACCACCTCCTCATCCCCCTGTGTGCTTCGTCTACTGCATCGTCAACGTGTTCCTCGTATTTTTCCACCCAAGGAACGACCACACGGTCGTAGACGACGGAGGCTCCTTGATATCGTGGCAGGGATAACCATAGAATTGCGAGGAGTTGGAAGAGGGGATGGAGTGTGATATGAAGGATTGGAGAAATGATTGTTATGTATAAGTGGAGAATAAGCCAGTAGGTGGTCCACTGATGGTATGCTTCGGTATCTTTGCGAACGACGGCTAATGACACAGAATGTTTGTTGGACGAATTAATTTCAAAACGGAAATTTAGGTCAACGACGAACCACCAAAAAGAGCCATAGCAATGATTGTACCAATCGCCATCACGCACCCTTTACGCTTGATAACGCAGGAATAAAATATCCAAATCCTAGGATGCAAGCATTCTGCGCAGATGAAGCCAGAGCTACAAGTTGCCTTGGAAGTAACATGTTTCGGTGGGTAATGCGTGATATCAAAAGATGTAACGGGGGTATGTTTATAATTGCCACGAAGGTTTTCTTCTTAGGGTCTATATAGAATAGATCGTCTTGAGCGATACCTCAAAAGCGGATTTCCACCAATGCTCTCTGATGACCAACGGTGAATGCTGTCCAGATTGGTGACATATTACGTTGTCTTCAGCTTTCTCCACATTCATTAATTCGGAAATGGCGAGCGAACAAAATAATATTCTTTTGTGGATGAGCTCGTTGATCGGATTTTTTTCAAAACCGTTGTTTTTTATAAAGAAAAGGGGAAGTGTGAAATTCAAAGTTGTAAGGCTGTAATAATGAGTCTTGTAATTCACGTTCTAAATAAAATCAGAATTACTATGTCAAACGTTGATTTTTATCTCTTGGGAATCAGGTCATTATATTTTAAGTTCTCAACGGCAAAATGAGTAATCTTTTTGGGGTTAGAAACAGCGATAGTAAATTTGATAGTAATTTTTCCACTCTTTTCTTGATATCAACCATCCATTGAGGAAGTGAACATGGCACATTGCAATGTTCTATCATAAAAAAATAATAATTTCTCCTCCACTAAATAATATAACGCACGCAACCCAGCATCATTGTGTTTAACCATGAGCCATCCAATGTATGCTGCGCCTAAAAAGTCCATCCAACCTCATGAAGTCCCTCACACTCACTACCAAGTAGATTATGTCGCCGTCAATTGTGGCAAAATGGTCGCAGCGTCCAAGCGTCGCATTCGCTTCAAATTCGGTTACACCAATCTCGAGGCGCTCTCCCAGGGCCAAACTGGTCAGGATTGTCGGGGATCTGAGCACGATGTAATCATCACATGGTCTCTTTCCTCCGGAAAACAGGCTATTGCTTTGGATGGTCAAGAAGTCTTCTTCGACGTGGGGGACACAACTAAGGTCAATCAAGCTTTTCGCGACAAATTTGGAACAACTTTGCATGTGAAACTTCATGCAGCTCCCTTGAGTACCAAAGCCAATCCCGATCCAGATTGGAAGCAATACGATTTGCTGATTGATGGCATCAGTTTTTTCAAGATGCCCAAGATTTACGAGATCGGCATCAAGCCAAAGGAAATGGATTCGCCAAGTTTTGCTCACCGTTTCCCTCCCAAGGCCGGCAACAACGAACCTACTTCCTACTTCACCTATGATGATGAGCCAGTTGGAAGGAGAAGAAGTGAGGAAAATAAAACGAGAAAGGAACATGAGCTTCCATCCAAGGAAGAGACGCCTAAACTGCCTGAACCTGCAGCGGAGCCAGTACAAGTGGCAGATCTTCTTTCATTTGATGACGATGTGAGCCCTACCCCTGCTGTTGCACCGACACCTGCGCCCGTCATGACAGACCCCTCTATTCCACAATATGACTCCAGTGTTGCTTATGCAACTTCCTACCCTGCTCCTGCTCCAACTATGTCATTTTTGAATAATCAACATCCTACGCAGTTCACCCAGAGTTTTGCCCCGACTGCCGACCAAGCTGAGGCTCCTTCATTTGCCACCCTTCAGCAATCTCAACCAGTCTACCAAGCTCCAGTAACTCAAAATGTAATTACTCCCAACAGCAGCCCCGGGGCAGCCGAAACGAAATATTCCAACTACAACATGGATAACTCCTTCGCAAACTACCAAACAAGCAATCAAGTCCCGCCCATGCCCACTGGTAGCTTCAGTTACTCCAATGCTCCATCACTCGTTGCTCAACCTTCAACAACTAACGAAACTTCCACAGCCCTTGTTCCATCCAACCCAACTCCAACTTGTGCAAATAACGCTGTCAACAGCTTGGTCAACCTCGACGATCTCTTCGGAACCACCTCTGGTCCAATCACTAAACAATCCATCGAAAAGAACTTGAATGACATTAATGCCACGAAACCTCTCAGCGAGTTGAAGGGCAGTAACAGTAGCAGCAATGGCGGCCAGAAAAAGCCGGTGATGAATTCATTCAATGCGCATACTGTGTATCCGAACCAACAGGGAATTTATGGAGGGTACGCATCACAGCAAGGAACGCAGATGCAGCAGCCCCAGCAGCAGCATAACCCTTACTCTTATCAGCAGGGATATTCTCAATCCCAACACCGACAACCTACTTATTGATCGGGTGTTTGGAATCGGTTGGAATCGATGAATCTCCATGATCGCAATTGACGCGAATCTATTTTGGGGACTGTCTTAAAAGTTGGAGATCCCCCTCCTTTTTCTTCTAATGCTTGTACATTGATTTAGCAATAGTTATGAGGATGATTTACCCAATGATTGATGTATGAGTAAGGCGCTTTTTGATAGCCCTCTTGAACCTACATTTTTTGTGATGGGTTTCTCGGCAAAAAGTGCAGTTGTTATAACAGTTTTAACCGAGTCTTAATTATTCATTATTATTTTTTGCGATTATGAAATATCGTTTTGATCCCAATATCTAGAGAAATTCGTCGAAGAATGCCGGAAAGTACCCATGATCCTATGCCAATGAGCCGGGTTGTATGGTACTGTACCGAATTAAATGTTTGCGAAGGCTTCCAAACCGGTCAGATCGTAATCTATCCTACCAACAGTCCTCTCTTTCGAGAACACTGTACTTCTCACAAATGTATTCTCTTTCATCAACCGTTCCATCAACTTTGAACACTCCTCATTTGTTGTTGGCTTCATTTTTTCTTTATTTGAAAGTCCATACAAACGAATCACTTGAGACGGAGAAAGGGTTCCGAGCTTTTGATAATAGCTGCCTTCATTAAAATGTTTCATTGCTCGTGTAACGAGCGTAACTTTAGAAATTTCGGAGCAGGTCCATCCGTGTTGACCCCCTGCATTTTTGAACATTTCCGAAACGAGAATAGCCATAAGGAGATATTCTCGCTGCTTTTCATCCGAAATGCCTTCTTGTCCCGATCTTGGTTGGTTATTGTTTGGTGAGTCCAACATCCAAAAAGCATAAGGACACTCCCATTCCTTAATACCGTCAGGAGTCACTCGATCCATAGCTCTATTCACATTAAAAAACTCATCAACATATTGAAAATATTTGCAGCGAGGCCTCGTCTCAGAACAGCATTGAAAGAAAAGCCGCCCTTGCTGTTCATTTTCTTTCTTTGTTCTACGAATGCGTGCTTGTGAATTAACTTTGCATTTACATTGGACCAGCAGTGGTTTTCCACTTATCATTTGTGAATTGACTCCTGAGGTTGATTGGTCCAACCCGCTGCTGCTGGACTTGGGTAAATGTCGTCCAACATAGCAAGGCTGGCCCTTCAGTCGGCCGCAACAGGAGTATCTCCCATTGAGATTGAGTGGAGAGGTGTGCCACCATCGGATGCAGAGTTCTTTTGACATGCATTTAAAGCCGCAGATTTCACAGAGTGCATTTATTTCAATGTTCGGTGATGAAGAAGCAGGGGGTTGGATGGTGCTAACCGCCTTTCTTTCAAGGAAATGATGTGGTTTGGGAGAAGGGCGTATATGCTGTGACATTACTTCCTGATGTTGCTTCGTTGTTTTATAAGGGTTCTTGAAAACATCAACTCTGTTGCTATTTCTCGCATACGGAGGCGTAACCAAACCAGCATAATCACTGCTACTCGGTTGGTTTTGTTTCGAATCGGCTCCTAAAGTTGCGTTAATTCGTTTGTTGCGGATTTTTTGATTCCGGATCTCTAGTGCTCGCTTGCGGTTCTGCTCCATTCGCTTCCTTTGCTCCTCTGTGATTTCACATATTTCACCTGCCATAATTAGATCTGTGGTGGTGATTGAATTGCAATAATTGCGTCGAAAAAGGAAGCGGGGCAATGTTTAATTTGGAGTGAGAGAAGAAAATGATTAATGTCTGAATGCAAAATGACGATGTCGATGAACAAGAAAAACACAAACGAATTTTATTGTTCACTCAATCATCACGAAAAAATTGAGTAATTTAACCCGCTCAATTCTCTATTATGCCGATATCGCACGTACTTGTCCAGTTGGCACCAAATACTACTGTACACTACTACTTGATAAAATTGGATACGAATGGGAAATATTACATATGTAGCCAGCAACGATTCAACATATCGTACCAGTTCAAAAAGCCAAGTGAATAATCATCATTATCACTTAAATGGCATTACCCTATTATTATCTTCATTGATGCTTTGTTACCTGCAGAAACATGATTACCATACCCATATGAACCTCTATCCCTCAAAGATTAGCATGAGATCAATTCAAGAATATTGATGCCAAAAGAGCAGCAGATATTGGAACCGACCAATTATCATCCACAATTGGCACCAACTCAATCGCGGCACATAAAACAGCGATCACCGCTAATCTCCCCATCAATCCTATCAAACTCAAACCCAAAGGATCCATAACACCCCAACCAATCAACCAAGAAAGCAGTCCCAGAGAACCAACAAATGACCCGATTGCGAAAGCGGAACTCCCAGCCATGGATTTACTTTTATTGAATGGCCATTTATTGTTCGACCCAAGCCTTCGCCCTATCAAATCTGCCAATCCATCCCCAACAGCCATGGTAGCGATGGATACTATTCCAATTGGAGAATCTGTCCAAAAGAAGAAGGTAGATAAAAATAAAACCAAAGTGTAAAAAAATGGTCCTTGCAGAGCCTCTCTGGCATCCCCCGAACGAGATATGGCCCTTGCCAATTCGCTCTCCGAGCCTACATCACCACTGTTAGAACTGTTCCCACCCGATCCGGCGATGTATAATCTTAGTGCAAATAATATTGGAACGATGGCTGCAAAAAATCTGGCCCCAAATGCGTTTGAAAATAATGGCCACACCATAACGAAAAGAGGGGCGGACAACGTGTGGACAATTTTTCTGGAATCACGAGGTTGTAAAATGCCGATTGTGACAGGATATGTGCACAGTTTTACGAAAACTGTTGCTGCCGCGACGGAAAATATCGTGGAGAAAGCATCACGGAGGATGAGGGAAGGAGAATATGGATCGAATGATCCTGAGTAGATAACACCGTACGGAAACGTAGCAAAAAATGGAGGGGGGGCTGTTGCATCGATTGGTGGCCCTGGTAGGAGGTTGTTTAAGGCGGCCAGAGTCGTCAAAGATAGAGACACCAAAAGAGCGATGGGAAGGTAAAGTTTAGGATTGATGGACGAAAAATTCATTGCTGTCGACGGGGGTTCATCTGAGGATTTCCTTTCTTGCAGAGCTGTGGAAGTAAACTTCGAAAATTGCCGTGTTTCATCTGTCATTATTGTTCGCTTATTGCCTAGTGATGGCATAACATCCCTTCTACATTTGGATTCTCGTTTGGTTGCATATAGATAACATTCACCTCGATTGACATCATTTCCGTTATTTACACAACGCATGCGTTTCTGTGGTTGCCATGCGAAAAAAGCCAAACGGGCAGGATTCGCATCCACATAACATGTCAGTTTAAGCGAGATCAATATGAGGAAGGCGCCATTCAATTGGTTCGGAGACACCATTTTGTATACTTTTTCTCTCGGGCCCTAATCGAGGCTGGTCGCCATTATTATTTTTGTTGGGACATTTTATGGAATCACAGTATTTTTTATCCGTGTATGTTATGCATTCTACCATTCGTACACATACCTATGGGATTTTTTGAGAAATTCTGGAGAGTTGTTGGAGAAAAAGAAAAGAATCTCATGGAGATCGTCCTGTCCGCCTCGATAGGTACCCTACCTTTTAAGTAGAACCTACATCATAGTGTCATGAATTAAAAATAATGTTGGCAGATAAAAATTCTAAATGGTGATTTTTCCACAGTTTTCTCTCTCACTCGTTTCTACAATACTCGCCCTCTAGAGGATGAGTTTACAAAAAATATTACAGGGGCATTAAAAACCAAGTAGGAAAGAAGAGAGAGAGAAAGGGAGTGTATGACTTTGCATCTTGAGTGCAACCCACACAAACCAACCAAACAAAAGCTTTTTTGGCACTGCAAATTGCTTGCATTTGAATTTGCCACCTCAATGTCCCAACACTCTCTTCCATTGATTAGATTTAGTTGTTAAAACTAACAATGATTTCTGCTCACAACAACCCAGGCACTGCCCTCTTTGATACTTGGAATATCTGCTTCACAATCTCCAATTTTCACTCTGCAAATGAACAAAACTTTTGTAGTCTGCAGCAACTTTTTGATCAACTGGGCTCTCCTTCTGATTGAATGGCCAAACTAAGTGCTGATATCAATCAACTTCTTTGTCTTAGACACCAATTGCAAAGAATCCTTCTACCACAGTCCTGTTAAG
Source organism: Conticribra weissflogii (assembly GCA_036940025.1). NCBI lineage: Eukaryota > Bacillariophyta > Thalassiosirophyceae > Thalassiosirales > Thalassiosiraceae > Conticribra > Conticribra weissflogii. The sequence continues at coordinate 1,291 of JALLPE010000625.1, read as the reverse complement.
TTTGGAGGGAACATTTGCAGGCCCATTCCAGTCTTTGTTGCCATTTGCAGATTTGTGCATTGCACCACATGCATGGACTTTTTCCCATTCATGGTGAACAAGTCCATTTCCTTCCATGCCCCAACTTCTCTGACTGCACGTTGCACATCTGTGGCCAATCCTCTCTCTTGAAGTGCCATCAGCCCTTAAAATTTCCAACCCCATCATCAACACTCTGTCTTGCTTTGGCACTCCAATATTTATCCCACCTCCCTATCTATGCAGCTCATCTGGCCAATGACACTCACCATAACCTTGCAACAGTAGACTTTGTAACACTCAAAGCATCTTGCAAGATCATTGAAGAACATGGTGGCAATGGGGATTACATCAACTCAGCCACCAGTTGCATCCTCCCTTTTTTGCATTGGTGCTGGGGTGCAGCAAATAAATCACCCTGTCAGTTTTTTCTCAAGTTTTCCCAGAAAACTAAGAGTTCAAGGATTTTGTCATTTCTTGGGACACCCAGTGCCTCAAGCTTAGGTTGACAGGTGCTGACAACAAACAACTACCTATCCATCCTTCACCAACTCCCAACTCACCAAGTGGATTGCCCATCAGAATCCAAAATCTTGTGGCAGTGAAATGTATCGATCTAAAAAAGGAGCAATTGAATTCATACAAATCTATGGACAAGAAGAAAACAACAAAGAGGCTGAATAAGACATCTCAATGGATGTTGTGAAATACAGCAGCAACCACTACAGACCTCCAAACCTCAGAAGTTGTGATTGAGCATTGAAGAACCTTCATGTTTAAATATGCAGATCAAAAAGTCAATATCACTTAGAAGAGCATGGTTTGGATGATGTATCCTGGTTGAAAGTTCATTGACATTAACTCCAGCACTCCAAGCAATTTCTCAGTGTCCGTCTTTTATAAGGAACAGGCAATTGCCCAAAGCAATCACAATACCTACCGTGTGCTCTAAGGAATTGGCCTTGCATCAGACAAAATTCAAGATTTTTGGTTCTGTTAGGGTTTGGGTACAGAGGCCCAAATTACTTACATACTTTGATGTCAACTCTTGCATATGTGCAACTCAATTCATGGGTTGATTCTACTAGTCTAGATAGGGTTCCAAGGGGTTGAATTGGCTAATTTCAAAGTGGTTTGTACAAAAACTCATCTACTAGAGGTCAAGTTTTCTTAACAGTATTATCATTTGCATAACCCTTAATTTGGGAACAAGCAAATATCAACAAATGGTAAATCAGATATGTAGATAGAAAATATGTCCATTCACAATATT
>JALLPE010000624.1:0-15887 GCA_036940025.1 Conticribra weissflogii | reverse complement strand
ATGGAAATGCACTTTGCAAATTTTGATTGTAAAATTGAAAATATTTAGAAAAACTTTCATGCTATGACTGGCTTTGGGTGATGGCTCTCTCTGGCTCATCTAACAGGCAACTTCACTATCGGAGTTCCAGCTGCTGGATTCTCCAGGAGTCCTTATTCATGCTCTGTTGCCCACCGCGCACTAAAAAGTGCTTTCTCAAATATTTCATTTAAATAAAATCAACAAATGCAAGTCTTGGTAAGAGAAGACATTGTGCTTTGAGCACAAGAGACAGAAGCAAGAGGTTCCCTAGAAAAAGCTCTCAGCACAAGCACTTGGCTACTGAAATTTGAACTGAGAAAAAATGGTACGGAAAAATTTCCATTTTTGCAAATTGTAAATGCAATATTTTATGGAAAGGTAAAAACACAAAAAACTTTCTATTCCTATGTATACCAATTTTTGGTTTTGACAAGCTATTTTTTTTTGCAAAAACCAGGATCTTCCTGTATGGAGGAGCGCGAAAAAAAACTTCTGCAGTGAAAATTTTTTTGAGATATAAATTCCAATAAATATAATGGTTCGCCACAACTTGTATTCTGTTTGTGCACGTTTGTGAATTTAAACATGGTGTGGGATGCATGCACAAAAACACAAAAATGTGTTAGTGCGTTTGTGTAATACGGAAATGCTCCAGTATCGTACCATTATTCACTACCTACGATTATCTAAAAAACGATGGACATAAAAAATCTAATGACGACACCTCCACTTTCTCTCTGTCATCAAAAATATAATATATCGCAACGCCCGAACTGTTCTCTGCTCTGTTGTACTAAAGGTATGGGGTATGGTACCATATTCACGGGTCAAAGATTCGCGTCTGGCCTCACCACAACAAACACGACCATAACACAAAATCTGAGATCTGAGGTAATGCAAAAAAAATGACGACAACCATGCAGCCGGTACGATAGGTGAACCAGGAAGGCGACAAACCAAGCATCAATTTCAACGAATACAGGACTCCTCACCTCTTCACATAATCAATCTTCATAAATCACATTATTGGATGGTTTTGATAGTGAGTCCTTCGGCAGCATCGTTCATTCAGCTTCATTCGCGGCAACAGGTCGAAGGACGTTCTCGTTTGTAATTGCCCGTCCATCGATTATGTCGTCCTCGCCANCAAGAAAAGTGGACGAGCAAGGATGATATCTTTTTATCTTCATTTATAAGAGGGCGAGCTAGAAACATTTTAATGGTAAGAGGACAAGCTAGAGACATTTTAAGGGGGGTTCAGATACGGGTTAAGAAAACGACAGATGTAATAGATTTTTATCTTGATGTGTGTACTAGGTACGAGATATATTAATGAGATACACAAAGATGCTATTTGTACATTTTGAATTTGAAACAAAAATATTATGCCCCACCATATCGTGCGTGTCAATTATTTTATGACACAAGGCGCAAGAGAACGATGACCTGCAATATATCCTAAGACGCCCCATTTCAAAAATGAATGAAAACTTAACAATAAAATGAGACGGCACAAAAATATTTTATTTTCACAATCCCTATGGCGGCGGCGGCTTGCGGCGGCAACAGAAAAAATAAGTAGTTATGAAACAAATAATCATCCATTTCATGGACCATAGGCAGTGAAAAATTTCACCTGATCAATCGACTTCACCCTTCATAAAATATTCGCTCGTTAATTCAAAACTGGCGCCCACGCAATTGAACTAATCGACATTGCGGTGACTTACACTGCCGTATCAATTCAAAATCCAAGAGACATCGAAATAATTTTCTTCCTTCTCGATAATTCCTTTTCAAAAATCAAATTATTACATCTTCCCGAAATAGCTTTTACAGACTACAGTGTTATTTCATCACACCCGAAACCAGAAACATGTCGGCCTATGCAAGACAAGCTTTACTAATGAATCCTAATCGAGCAGTCTCTTTTTCGTCCGAATCTCGACAGCGGCATCATTCGAATCCCGATCCCTCTACGGCGGCGGAGGTGGGTTCAAATATTGGAAGAAATGGGAGGATCTCCAACGCATCCAGGGCGGGTAGATTTTCTGGTCGTGGAAGCGAAGGAATCGTTCGCGCGAGCAATGGCGGCGAGATCAGCTGCGCTGGCGCTAGCAATGGAAACAATCAAAATACCAAAAATTTCAGGTTGGAAAATAATAATAATAATCACCAAGTGTTCAAAACTTTTCAAGAAGGCGACGACAAAGAGGAAATTCCCATCGAGGGGTCAATCCACGTCCCCCATGACAATCCTGCGGCCACATTTTCTCAAATTAGTATGAGTCAGCAATCCGAAGAAGTTTCTGCCGGTTCTACGAACAGTCGAAATTTTAAGGGCGGAGGTTTCGCTTCAGCTTGTGGAAGCAGTAACGGCGGAGGTATCGAAAAAAGCACTTGGTCAAAACGTTCTACTGCAGCCAATATTCCGCAAGGAAGATCCCGATACAATTCATACTCTCATGGAAGGAATTTTCAAGAGCGTCTTTCCTCTTCGGGAATTTCTTTATCCCAACCTACATCTATGCCTTCCTATTCTCAACGCAGTAATTTCAGGAGTCGAAGGAATCAAAGCAATGTCGAAGGAGGGAATCGTCCTACCACTGCTTATACTATGGCCAGTGGCGGAAACAAAGACGATGAAAGCACCGTCCAATCCAGTCAGCCGGTTCTCACCCCCGTTCTTCCGAGTGCCTTGAGAAAAAGATCTTCTGACACCGTCGATGCTCCGAATCAGCAACTGCAAGAAAATCAGTCCATGAGGTTCAGTCAAGGAAATGTGACGCCTTCCGGAAAATTGGTCGATCGAACCAATAATGCCTTGACAAACACCTCTTCGTCATCGAAAAGGCGTGACAAGCGAGCCCGCATGATAGGACCAAGCACTACTCCCCTTCGTGGCAAAGTTTCAACCAATACCATCGCCGTCCCGAGCAAGCAGCCCCAACTTAGCAGTCGTTCTTCCATTTCGCCTTTCTCGAATTCTTCTCGTCCACAAAGCAATGCTACTACTACTCACATCACCTCTAGTAATCAAAACAATAGCATTCGTTCGAATGCCACTGGAACACTCTCAGTTCTACGCACACCTCTCCGTTCTGCGTCAGCCCTTGCGGCACGTGTCACAAACAGTTTCGCAAATCCTTTTGTCGAAGCAGCAACTACTCCGTTTCGGAGGATCAAGTCGGTACAGACGGCGGCAGTTTCGTCGTTGAATGGTGGTGGAGGTGGTAAGAATCGTCGGGCTGTCAATGTTTTTGTGGGTCGCTATCCCAGTGGCAACGGGAGTCTAGCCAGTGCAAATGGCAATAAGGATGGCGTGTTGGCGAGTTTGGAGAGGAAGAAGCATTCTCCTTCTTTGAGTCCCTACGTCGGAAATGACACCATTACTCCCAAGAGAGTTGAAAACGGAACAGCTAGTGCCCGTAGGAGTTTGGTCATCAATGACAATACTCACGATGATAATAGGACAGTCGATGCTGATGATATGCATGTCGAAGGAGATGCGTTGTCCTCAAACATCGACGATCGTGAAAACTTTGTGCAAAATCAAGATGATGAATCCAAAATTGAATGCAATTCTCCTCCGAACTCTCGTCACTTGGGAAGCATTCAGATCGATGACGTGAGAGCGGAGCAGCTTCATCCCTGCCAGCGCAAGCCTTCGACGGCGACGAATTCATCGTCGGCCGTGCTTCATTCCCAAGATAAGCAGTCTATTCTCGATACCAAAAAGAAGATATCGTCATCTCCGTCTTCCAGGGATACTTTGCGTGAGCATTTATTTCAAAAGTTGAACGACTTAGATAGTAACGAAGAGAAAGAGCAAAAGCACAATCAAAATGTCGATAACGAAGACTGCAGTGAAAAGCTCGCCATATCGATTGACCTACAGGACAAATCAAAAGTAACAACAAACGATGAAGCTGACTCCGTGATGAAAAATGTTGCCAATCAATTATCCAAACTGGAGGAGATGTTATCAAGAGTCCAATCTGCCTCTAAGGAAATGGAAGAAAAGCGGTTGGAACTTGAACAAGAAAAGCTGAAGATCCAAGATCAACGAAAGAACCTCGATGAAGAGCAAACAAAGAAGCAGACAGAATTCGTTCAAATGGTCGATCGTGCGCGACAGGAGATGAAGGACCATTGCACTTGTGTCGCGGATAAATGGCGGGCTGAGTTTGACTCGTTTACTTTCAAACTTGGGTCTGCTGCAGTGGAACATCGCGGGCAGATTCGTCAGCTGACAGAGGACTCAAAAAAGGAAGTGGAAGAGTTGATTGATGGTTGCAAGACTTACATTCACCAACTTGTGATTAGTTCCAAGGATGATATTCATCGAGTTGCCGATTCCACGAAGAATGATATTGATCAAATCATAGTGACTTCCAAAAAAGACGTACTCAAACTTGTGAACGATTCAACGAATGATTTGGATGAATCAAGCAATGAGGCCAAATGCAAGTTCAAGCAATCAGTGGATGAAGTCAAAAAAGACTTGCAGCTGTCAGCGAATAAGTACAAGTGCGAGCTCCAGCGAACACTGGATGAGTCAAAGCGACACTTCCAACAATTAGTTGATGACTTCAGAAGCGGCTTTCAAAAAATTTTGGATGAGTCTAACTTCAATTTTCAGAAATCAGTGGACGCGTCTCGGAACGATTCTAGACATTTCTTTTACAAAATGAAGCAAGACCTCCAGGAAGACATGAAGCATGCCTTAGTTTCCCAAAAGGAAGTTCTCTTGTCAGATGTTCACGAAATGACCCAACGCGAGGCACGTAAATCCATTGAGGACGTTGTGGCCAATGTCGTAACGTCAGCTAAGGTAGATTTGGAGTCCATCGCTCGTGATGTATGCAACAGTACTCGCAAAGATTGTGTTGAAATCTCGAGGATCAATTGCGAGGGCTGTTCTTCAAGTCGTTTTGGTCTGTGCAAAGTCGAGACATCGACCGTTGAATTTGAGAACAAAACCTCGGGGATCCCCGCATCATCTACGTTCGAAGATAAACAGATGGGCACTTTCACTGACTTAAAAACAGCTCGCGAATCTTCGCCGGCGAGCAATTCAAAAGATCAGGATCCCAAGTCGGCAGCTACTACACGAACATCACCGGTGGATACAGACCAACTCCATGAGAACTGTTCAAACAATCAGTGCCCTCTGTTGGAACAACATAGTTACTGCGATAAAATCACCTGTGACGAGGCGAACGAATCAAATAAGGAGGCTGAAGAGAAGCCCCTAAAACACGATGAATTATCGAAACAACGGTTGACGAAGGTCCGATCTTCTCGTCCTCTCACCAACAAGGTTACAACCAGATCAACCTCATATAAATCTCATATTAGCCATTCAAGCCCTGCGTCGAAGCCTAAATCTGCCCCCTCGCGCGAGAGAAAGAAATCTAGCACTTCTCGTCTGCCGACGAGTGCCGACAAGAAACGAAAACAGAACTACGCAACCGTTGCCAGAAGCCCACGAAGGAGCAAACGTTTGAAAGAGAGCAAGCGCGCTGAACATTTGAAGGCATTGAATGCGTCCAAAATTATTGATACAGCAGCAAAAGATAATGAACTTGTAACAAAATCCCGCCCTGCCACACCAGCAGAGTCTATTCCTCCTTCTATTCAACGTAATCCCGCGAAAGCGCCTTCTTCTACAACTCGCATTCTAACCGAGGAAAGCCTTGGTGATGTTTCTAATGGACATGACTCGTTGTTAGGAGCGGTGGTAACAGTGAATCACACTGTTAATGATGGCGATGGTGGACAAGACGATCTGCAGGGAGAGAAGCACACATCGTTCTTTGCTTCGTGGAGGAGATCGAGTCGTAGGAAGAAAGCGGGCAGGTCGTATACGAAACTCAATAAGAGCAGCTTGACCGAAACCATGAGCTCTATCTTCGAGTTCAAGTTCTAAATTTGGGTTGCTGTCAATGCTGTTTGGTTTACCGCTAATCGTGACATCACGCCCAGCTGGTGCAAGTCTTATAATTTACTAGTATCCATTGACTCGTGAAGTCGTGTGTACCTTAACGAAATTTTTTGGTCCAAGGTTGCAATCAAGATTGCTATGCTGTATTCCATCTTCGTACAAACTAAGGGATAAGATGAGAGAGAATGGACCACTAGGACCTGGGAGATCGGTTAAAGACGCCTCTCACCACTTCAGATCTGTCCAGATATAAAATGTTATCATTAATTATGACCTCTGTCATTAATACTCTCTGAATATCCTCGAAACATGAAATTGTTCGAAAATCAAACATGAAATAAACCTAGTCAAAGAAAGAACAACCAGAAATGATTTTGTTCTGCTTTTCGACAAAATCGAACACGACATCCAGAATACTGTCATACAACAAAACAGCAAATGGTACAAAACCAAGAATTACATGTAGTGACAAGCTTGGCCCAATTTGTATTGCAAGTTCTACTGCCAGCTTTGTGAGTTTACTGAATTCAATCATTGTAGGATTCACTATCAGCTGTAAACCTATTCCTGGAAGTATAAATCTTGCAAAAAAGGGTTTCGGAACTAATCCTCCTGACGGCGTTAGTTCACCAGTGAAAAATGTTATGAATACATCGAGGAAAAATATTGCATTCACCGTTGGCACAAGTGTTGTTGCAATGACCCGAACAACTACAAGCCAGGTCTGTTTTATGGAAGACGTTGTGCACAAGTTGGCAGTGAACTCGTTAATGAACGGGACGACAATCGACGGAGCTACTGCTTTCCTGGTTTTCTCTTTGCAGCCGGTTGCAAAGAGAACCTTTGAAAGGAACTTATCAAGTGGCATTTTTGTCATTTCGCCAGAGAGCATTGGTGCGAAAATGATTTGAGATATTTCAAGCACCACGCATGTAATTGCAACGCACTTCCAAACGACGGCGAAAGATGTTTTTGGGCTCAACAACAAACGTTTATTTTTCTTCCTCGTCAATTGCTTGTGCTTCGAAATATTTGTTCTTTCATCTTGCGACACTTGCCGACTAATTTGCCGCTGATGATTGATTTCTTCGATCTTCTTTAACTTTGATCTCGCTAGATCTTGCTCTTCCAGTAGAGTCCTCCGGATTCTCTTTGAAACTCTACTATATCTGTTGGAAGATAGTAATTCATATCTTCTCTTAGCCGTGTGTTGTCTTTTTTCGCGGAAGCTCTTTTGCAAGTGCAGAACTGCTCTTTCCAATTTAGATTGCTTCGATAGCGCAAGCATAACTTCCCTCCATCTCTACGACGCCAATGACGGTACCCCGAGTAGTGGTTAAGCAGCATACTTCACAAGAGCAATGGACGAAGCGATTTAGCAAGGAAAACAGTACTTACCTTTTGAGCAGCCTTTGATTTTACATGTTGGTGCTTCTTCCTGATCATGTCCAGAATATGCCCTCGCAATTTATTACACGTGCCAATGAGTGGAGCCAAAAACTTCGCCCACTTGAGGATCATCAAGAACTTTCGAAGACGACCGTGAAATTTGAAGGGGCTCATGAATGCGCGGTAGATTTCTTTTCTTATTTGAGACCTTACTTTGGACGTGGCAAAAATGGTGCCGTTCTTATAGAGTCTGAATGCAATTAAATCGAAAAACGAATATCTTGGATTTGATATTTTGGGCATCTTAGCGATATCATGTTTCATTCTTGTTGATTCATTGGACTCGATGAAGAAGCAGTATTTTCCTAGGGTTGACGTAGTTTCACATTCATCAAATACAGGAAGAAGACCCAGCCGGCAGGTAAGTCCTACCAAAAGAACAAATATTACAGTGAAAATGTTACGTTTTGTTCCCGATGTCTTCGGTAAAGTCCAACGCCTAGAAGCCATTTTCATCCAGTCCAAGACACATCGAATCAAGAGTGCCGTAACAAATACGAGATGAAGTCCGTCATCCCATGATATCTGACCCCAAACCCTGTCAGCATAGGTATCGACTATTCTCAGCACGCCACGATAGTTCTCCATGATAATAATCCATAAGTTACGGAACCACAGCTTAAAACACCAAAGTTGAAGCGGTATCAATTGGATGCAAATATTATGGAATGTTTCTGTAATCGATACATGATCTGTGATTTGACGGAAATAAATGCCCCAGGCTTGGAGATTTGATAGAATGAAGTTTGAAGTCGCGATACAATGAAGCTGTACTTCGTACAGTGCTAACCAAAGCATGATGAGGCGCAAGGTCCAAGTCATTATTCGGGCCAATTGATCAACGGTGCTCAGTGATGGATCCTTGTCAAAGGGAATTGATGGAATATTCATATGTGATACATCACGAGCTCGTTGCAAATACTCTGCCCTGTCAGCATTTCCCGCCTCCTGTCGACCCAAGAAGTATATGTCACGGCCCAACATGCTCTCATTTTGACTAGTCATCTCATCTTGCCCTATCCTAATGTTAGTGTTGGCATTAATGGACAAATTCGCCCCTTTCCTCAATGAGCTTGATGTCCCCGAACCTGTCGATCGCTGCTTCAACGATTGCTGCAATCTTCTCCCCTGAAGCATTTGCATGCGTCGTTTTTGCCGTTCCGAAAGATCATTTATCTGACAACTTGGTTTGTTGGGTTTGGAAAAGAGAGCTGTCAACTCGGCAACGTTGGGCCCAAATGATACTTTGTTTCCGCCATTTCTAGATTTTATTTTACCGCTTGGCGCTATTGAAAATGAAGGGTGCTTGCCATGAGACCGGGGATGTTGGCTGTTGGGACAAATGTTCTCGTCATCCGCCATCTCTGTCTCAGGATTGGGAGTTACAATGACCAAGATGCACGACAGGTCTGCGCTGATGAGCAAACTTATTATGGCGATGAATGATATAATCGGGCTGGTTGTTTCAACTCTAGCCCTATCCGTCGCACTAACTCTGTTAAACCTTGTTCAAGGTGGAAATCGAAGAAGATCCTTGCTTAGATCTTCGTGGCACTCTTTTTCGCTTCACTCACTAGGCGCGATTTGTCATTGATATTTAATAATAACACAAATGATAGGATCGGATGATGAATCCTCTTCATGGGTTGATGTAGCAGTTAGACGAGGAATCGATGTTTTGATATCCTGCACTAACATACCAATGACATCATTATTTTTGAATGAGCGGCGGGCACGCAAATTAACGAAGCATTGATATTGTCGATTTGTATTATTGATGGGTGTATTGTACTCGACTTTCATTAACGCCAGACGCCAGAGACGGGTATTTTTACAGATCGAGAAATTTATCACAAAAATGCTTTCACGAACTACTAAATGGAGGAGATGAATCATAACCATGCAGCATGCAGAACGCATTATTTGTGACAATTGAGCCCGGGGGTCATGTGACAAGTTGCGACAATGAGACAAAAATCGCAAATGGTCATGTCACAAAGACATGGACAAATAAACTAAAAAAAGGTGACACAGACAGAGGAGTCCAGTTTATCATACACAACCATAACACAAAAAAATGACGACTACCAAGCGGCCGTTGCGATAGGTGAACCAGAAAGGCGACAAACCAAGAATCAATTACAACGAATACAGGACTCCTCACCTTTTCACGTAATTAATTTTCATAAATCACATTATTGGATGGTTTTGATAGTGAGTCCTTCGGCAGCACCATTCATTCAGCTTTATTCGCTGTAACAGGTCAGAGGACGTTCTCGTTTGTCATTGCCCGCCCATCGATTATGTCGCCATCGCCACAACATCATAGAATGCAATTTTCATTGACGGTATCGCTGCAGTTCCCGTTGCCTCGTAGTCGAATCGAGGTCAATTCGAAACGTCATGATCGGTGGAAGGTGGAAAACATTGTTTTTAGTGTTCGTGTGTTGAGATTAGTTTGCGCCTAATTTTTCTCTTCCATTGATTGCGGTCTCGTCTCATGAAGATTTTTGCTCAGCGGGCATGAAAGCGTTTGCTTTCATGACATGATGCAAATCAAGAATTTTGCTCCAAATACGTCATTCATATATCCGTGTGCATATTATTTGTGCGAAGTTTTCTTATGACTCATGACGATATGACACTGCTCTAACGGATGTTGATTTCATTCATTTGCCCATTGAATTCCAGGCTGATATGAGAACAAAATAATTCCTTTCTGTATCCAATTTCACCGTTGATACAAATTGAGATAATAAGATTAACACAAACCATGAGAAGGAGCCGATATATCGACCACCATCATCAGGACGACTCTGACGACGAATGGATCTGTGGAGGAAAATACGTCCCCCCGCAACCAACTCGCAGACCGACTCCCGCCCCCAATTCGCCTTCTGCTTCCGCGCTTTGGGATTTGATGTCGCCGGCGCCTCTGCCGACGCCGATTCCCGATGTCAATAATGAGATGAATGGTGGAAATGCGATTGACACAAATGCAAATGCCACTCCTGCCAACAATTGCAACGCCAAGTCAAATAAATATGGATTGCTTTTGGCCAAAACTCCGGTGACGGAGAGGTTGCAGCGTCTTTGGCGATTGATTCCCGATACAGTGGCTAAGGATCACAGTGGTAGAAAAAATCACATGGTGGTTGAAAATCAAGTCTGCTCGTCATCGTCTCGAAATTGCGATACTCGCGATGATGTCAATGCAAACGCTTCATCTCCTACTTCGAATGGGACAAATTTGACATCTTCCAACGTGAAAAGTAGCCCAGTGATCAGCAGGACGAAATCCAATGCTTCGCAAATTTCAAATGCAAGGGATGCCACCCCAACCCACAATTATCAAAATGACTCGATATCCAAAAATGGAAACGACGCCCAAGAAACCTCCTCCCGATCGCGCTTGGCTCAGATGACGGATGTCACGTACAAACTCAGCACCAAATTGTCGACATCGACTGCTTCCATGAGAGAATGCACCGGACCATTCCATCAAACTATCGTGCACGTCGTCGATCTCACGCTGCCATTCCTCTTTTGGTTGATCAAAACGTGCTTGGCATTTGTGATCATGACCGTGGGCAGTTTGATGTTGTGGATTTTTGCGTTGGCTTTCGGCAGGGATCGAATGTTGACATTGGCAGAGGAAAATTTACACGTTCACAACGAAGTTAGGAGCGGGGGTGGGAGGGAAACCAGGGAAGGGCATGGCTCATCTGCCGATGGAAGGAAGGGCAACGACGAAAGTGCCGGAATGAGATTTTTGAGAGAGAGCATTGCGAGAAGTCCTTTTTTGAAGAGGGAAAAATCCCGTGTCGTTGGCACCGTTTCTGATACGTCGTCGCCGTCCTTGAGCAAAAGTCTCGGCACAATTAATGGAACAGAGTCTTTAATCACTCGGGGAAATAACGCGGTGGCATCGCCAGAACTGCCTGCGCCGTCCAACCGAAATCATTCGGAATCTGCAATATCATCCACTGCCGCTGGGACTGCCAAATCCACCACGACTCCATCGTTGAGTGCCATTCGCAACCGCAATTCCTCTACTTCCGTCAAATCCACACCCCATCCCGCAAAAGCCGATCTGATGATCAACGGTTCCAAACACACGCCGCAAACCGCCACTACCAGAAGGGTCTTATTCTCTGAAAAGAATGGGAAGGTGTCCACGGAACAATTCCACTACGATAAGAATTTGCCGGCATCTGCGCGAAAGGTGGGGAAGGACGCACATCAACGGGTAGTAGATGATAAAGAGAATCGGGTCGGAACCGTCAATGTCGCGAGAGGCGTGGGACCGACGAGTTTGAGTCACAAGTTTGATGCGTCTTCTCGGAAAAGGGACGATACTGCGGCGACGTGGAACGAGAAACCCTCGCGTTCTGGCAATGCGAGGTCGTCCGCTTTGGCAACATCGACTGACGATTCCATCTTGCGACCTTCCACCTATTCCGGAAGAAAAAATGAGTCGGCAAATTGTACGCCTGAAGGAGAATGTAATATCACCGCCGATCAACGGCAACAAGTCGCGCCTCTTACTAGCGCTCAAAGGCGAGAACGACAGGAGCAAAATGAGAGGAGAAAGCAGCAATACATACGAACACATGGTCTCGATCCCGCGATCACTCCGCTCTCTCGCCGATATGGCAGATTGAAACGACAACAAATTTCGAAACCATTGGCACTTACGGATGGTTTGTCTTCACGCAACAACGCCAACAACGGGAATGATGCATCATCCAAATCCTCGAAACTCACTTCCATGGATGACGCTCTGAAACGCAAACGCAAGGACCTCTTGGGAGCGGCTTCTCGATTAGGCCGTCAAAGTCGTGCCCGAATGAGTGGTATTTCTGCCGTTCCCATCCGAGTTTTGGGCAGGAGTCAAACCCCATTGAAGAGAAGAAGAGACAATACCGATGATTACGCCGCCGAATGGGTTTGGCGTGCTATGAATGATGACGGGAAAACGGAAATTGGATTCGGCAATGCCAAGAAAGGAAAGTTTTCAGGCGGTTCCAGCGATCATTTCACCTCGAAGGCATCGTTGTTTACTCCGTCGAAATCTCCTACGCCGCCCGTGACGACTCCTCCCAAGAACGGAACGACCTCCGCAGCCTTTGCTTTTGGAAATTCGACGCCTACCCCAAAAAAGACCGTTGATGGACCGGCTTCCAAAGCGGCAGTGAATGAAACACCAGCGAAGCCTGCATCGTCATTTTCGTTCGGACCCACTACTTCCACTCCCACAAAGCCAGTAGGTTCCGAGAATGCCCAAGCAAACAGTGCCACCAGCAATAACGCCGGTGCAGCGACTGTGTCTTCTACATTTCCTTTTGCAGGAAATAAGTCAAAGGATAATGCACCGTCATTCTCATTTGGTACAGATTCAAAGACCTCTGCAACAAGTGCTCCTACTGGATCTTTTGGTGGATCGGCACCCGCGGCGGCTCCGTCGAAGGAAAGCGAAACAAAACCCAACAACCCGACAACTGCTCCTGCTCCATCGGGAGGCGCTGGTTTTGCATATAGTGAGGGAGCATCTTCTTCGGTGCCTCCGGTAGCTGACAACAAACCTCCTGCGGCGGCAATCGCATTTGGAATCACAACCGCACCTGCAACAACAGTGGCGCCCGCAATTACAGGTTCCACGTTTGGAGCATCTTACGGCGCAGAAACCCTGCCATCAACAGCGAAGGCTCCTGCTCCTTCCGCTTCGACGTTTTCATTTGGGTCCACAACTACTTCTGCACCAGCGCCGGCTTCAACATCATCTTCTGCAGCGGGATTTTCATTTGGTACCAATGTTGACGCATCATCTATCATGGGCAATGGCTCCAGTGTTGTTGACACTGCAAACGGCACCGTCCCTCCCGCATCCGTTCCAACGCCTGCGACCACGTCGTTCTCGTTCACAGCAACTGCGTCATCGAACCCGACACCAGCAGCGGCAGGATTCACGTTTGGAAGCAATCGTGGAGCCGCGTCCGCTCCGGCTCCGGCTAATGCTGCACCCGGCTTTGCGTTCGGCAACGCAACCGCACCGTCAGTTGCCACTGGCGGTGCTTCCACCGGTACCGCTTCCACATTCAGCTTTGGCGCGGACGGTGGAGTCACGATGGCGGTTCCCAATTTCGGCATTCCCTCGGGAGGAGGAGGAGTCGCCAGCTCAGGAGGCGCGAGTGCTCGGCGTCGTGCGCAGAAGGCCATTGGCCGTCGCAAGTAATTTATGGAGAAATGTGTGTTCGAAGTTAGGGGAGAAGTAGTTACCATGCCTTAGGGTTCAATGGATGGGCTCTACGTTTATGTGAATCTCGATCAAAATAGACAATTTAGCTTCTCGTTAATGGCAAAAAAGTCACTGTGTCTAAAGCAAGAGCTCTAATTGATGAAAAATATTTGGATTTAGAAGAGTTACGCCGAACTGGAGTGGACACGACAATGTAATAATACCAGATGCAATATAGAGTCTCGAGCCTTTTTGAAAACTTCTTGTGAAAAATAGAATTTTCGAGATAAAACAGTGCAATTCGGGTTTTGATATTGTTTCTATATTGATGATTACGTGCAAAGAAACAGGGGGAGCAAATGAGAAATCTTCTTTGTGTAGCAAAACCATCATTTTTGAAACCAATGGGAGGCTTTTGAACTCGATCACTTTCGAGAGTTGTTTAATCAGCCATGGTCATCATGCAGACCGTTTTGGTTCATTTCAGGTCCTTCACGAAAAGAGGTCGGAATTGAACACGTGTTATGTCTTAATCCTAATCTTGATGTAATTCATTATGATCTAAGAAATTTACTTTCATCGTAGGCCAGGTCATCGCAAAACAATAAAAACGCAAAATCCGTCAACCAAGCGGTGAATAATAATCATAGGAGATCCCTTTTTCCCCATCTAAGCACATGGGCAGAGTGAGAGCGAGAAACCGAGATGAAAGAATCTACAAGTGTTCTGTTGATGATGTCTTCATCGTGGTGACTGAAAAATAACAATGTCCCTCTCTTGCATGAAAAACTCCGACCAATTCATAAACTTGGAACTTGGATCACATGCTACCTTCCATGAACGAAAACCCAACGAAGACTGTGAAATAATGCTACGAGAACGGTGACGACGATTACGTTCAAAAAATTTAACGCTTCTTTCCCGTTTTGGGTGCTTTTCCTGATTTGGAGGTAGGGGATGAGGTAGGGTTGAGAGTTGGGTATGCGGTAGGGTTGCTCGTTGGATATTCGGTAGGGGACTTTTATCGAGATAATCAGAGAAGAGTACAATGTAAGGTAAAACAAGACGACCAACGAAACATGGAAGATTCATATGACAAGAAGAGAACACTTACAATGCTGAAGACTCCTCCAACCGCAGAAAGAGTCTTCGTGGCAAACGGCCCAATGAACTTAACAGCACTCTTCCCAGCATTCCTGATGACGGTGCGATGAATAGAGTCACCGCCTTCAAACAACATCAAGCGGTTCTTCTGAATGGGAATGCAAGTCTCTTCGACCTCGAAGTGGGCTCCCTCGTGGTCTTCGAGAGAATAGAGAGCCACGAGCCCTTCTGCTTGCTCCTCATAGTTGGATTGGGCATCATAGTCGACATGCTCGTGGGTGGTGTGGAAGACCGATGTTACCGGAAGATAGTGCCTACTCTGGCCGCTGGAAGGGAAGATGCCGAAAGGACCAACTTTCTCGCCTCTTGCCTTGGTCTGGACGAAGGACACGAAGGAGGAATCCACATTCGCTTGGCTGGATCCCTTGGACGCGCCCTGACTGAGGAAACTATCACCGATGAGTTCGACGTCACCTGCGATTTCGACATCTTCGATGAGGAGTGCGGAGGAGCTGAGTGGTTGAAAGCCGCAAACAAAGAAAGCGAAGGAAAGGGCTGAAAAAAAGTTCATGATTCGATTTGGTGTGTGTAGTTTCGGTCTGGCACGATAATGAAAAAAAATGATGTAATTATGTCCAGGATCAATTTTATCGTTTTTATGGAAATAGTATTTTAAGAAATACGAATTCTACTGTCTATAAAGTTTCCATACTCTCTTGTCTCCACTCTTTTTGTTAGAGACGTTGATTGGAGGCATCAACCACACAGACTATGGACCATCTCGACAATGATATTCATCATATTCAAGTAAGCCCGAGTACCACCCATTGGTCGTACATTTTGCTGTTCGCTGGTTTTGGATTCGTTTCATGTTTCATACGAATGAAGGCCAAGGAGATGCCGTGAGGCGCAATTTGCTGACATTGATTATTTTCTCAATTACACTGGAGACGGTTCGCCACTGGGTCTGGGTCGTACAATTGCTCGTTTTCGTACGAATAAAACGCCAAGGATGTGCCAAGGCTTTAAAGCCTATTTCAGCACATTGGCCCATTTTCCCTCACAAATCTTGATACATTTAATAACGCCTTGTTCAATTAGGCCTGGAAACAATGGATTAGCGATATT
>JALLPE010000623.1:0-15850 GCA_036940025.1 Conticribra weissflogii | reverse complement strand
GGTGCGTCTACCGATCGTCTTTCCTCAACAACAAAAAATAACTCGAAATGTTACAATATCGAACAACTCTGGCCGAATGCATTGCCAATTCCATTCCACATTCACTTCGAATAGGCTTAATACTTCTTCGAACAATCTCCCGAGGATCGTTTCAACGCAGCTATCCCAATTTATCATATTTGCGCTTCGTCTTCTGCTGCATTATGAGAATCCTTCTGGGATATTTGTTCTTGCTCAACTTGTTCGTCACGATTGTGCAAGCGGACGATGTGATCACCATCTTTTTCGATGTGTTGGCATTAGGCGAGTCTTTACTTAATGAATACCACATGAGGATATTGCAAAGGATGACGTCAAAATGACACCAACAACCAATTGCATTGACGCCCCTTTTCCTTCCCAAATCCAACACCGCAGAATTCGTACAAAAGCTTGACGACGTAGCATTCGAAGTGGCCAAAAAAGACCTCCTCGGACGAATGCTCCACCGAGCCACGGCGGTCGAATACAAAGTTCTCACGGTGGAAGCGTGGCACGAACTCAAAACCAATGTCCGAATCGACGAAGAAGACGATGTCGTCCACATCACAGCCCGAAGGCGGGGGTTCCGCCACCTCCTCAAAGCAGTTTACTTCGTGAATGTCGTTGGTCTGTTGACCGGGGTTATCATCATCGGAGAGATGCAAAAAGTGGGGCATTATCGATGTAATAGCGTCACGGTAAATTTTGGCGATAGCGTGTGGGAAAATGCCGTGATTTTGGATGAGAATGGTCAGCCAAATAAGACGACTACCTTGGTGTATAGTTATTTCAATGGGATTTATGAGATGGATGGACATTTTAATGGGTATCCGAGATTTGTTGAAAGGAATAAGGTCGATGGGTCAGTATACGATGAGGTGATTGGCGCTGAGATAAAATATTGCAAGGTGAGCTAAAGGACGATTTCCATTCGACTTTATTTTTGAATCCCTTGTCCGTCTCAAATCTCGCCGACTCTGATGGGTATACCCATTCTAACCATATTCACTAGGATGAAGGTAAACCAACAATGGATTTTTCAATTCGCAAAATAATCTTTTTGTTTCTTGTCATCTCGAAAATGTTTTTCGTCTGCTTTACGATATAGGAGCGTGGATATTCACGCACGAGAAAATTGTTAAGCGGGGTGACGCTTCCAATGTGAGTAACTTTTCTCTAATCGTTATTAAGTTACACATCATGGTGGCCATTTATAAACTCCCTTTCTATCAATATCGAATCGCCTCTTCCAGAAGGATTGCAGTTGGCTCTTGAGATCTCCACAAACGGTGAGGCCGAAGTTTATCTCTTTCTCCTCGCACTTGCGAAGAAATATTAGAAACCAATGCGCCATTTCATACTATTCAACTCTCCAGGCCGAATTTGATTTAGTGAATGTCGAACAAATGAATTGGAATGTATGGACGGGGATCATTGCAAAGGGTAACGAAGTCATGATTACATGCAATGAGTGTGAACAGGAGGCAGACTGCAATTGTATGTCAAATCATTCATATGTTACAGTTTTCATGTTTTCTCTCTGTTTCACACGCATTGCATTTTTGTTTGCAGATCACGGGGCTTGCATTAACGGGAAGTGCGAATGTTACAAGGACGAAAAGGTGAGATCGCAGAAACAATATTCAATTCGATTATTGCTTAGCTCTAAACTAACAATAGCTTTGATACCAATCGTGATTGTGTTCATGAAAGTACTTTGGACAACACTGTAAGTTTCGTTTTTTATCTTCAATATCCATGCTATGACGCCTTTCATGCATTTTGAATTCTTGATCTTATTCAGGCGAGTTCGAAGAACCTTGCGAAATCTTAGCTGGTATGTTGTCGATTCAATTCTAGATAAACCTCGTTTCTCGTATTTGTGCATTCACCTGCTGCGATCTCTTTTCCTACGCTGAAGACGACGACGACGGCTTTTGGAACATTTCCAAGGACAAAGACGATAGGAAGATGATGATGAGTTACTTGAGGCCAATGTACCATTGGCAGCCGACCCACGATTTGTTGTTGCAACTGATCTTTGGGATCAAAGTCCCCCTCAACTCGACCTCAATGAACGACACAGGAAATAATATGACTGGTGTACAAGATTCCGCTACATCAAACCATTCCACCAACGAAGATATGACTAATGCTACCGACGACATCATGAACGATGACATGGTGATGTATGACGACAACGTCATTGCCGAATTTGCCAGCACCGAAGACTATTACGCAACCATTGTAATAATCTATTCTGGAAGCCGGTGGTTTGTTTCAATCGACCTTGTCGAGAACGGAACGTCCTTACTTCATAGAACTGAATATCACGCTTTCTGGGACCAGCTCTTTGAGAAGCAAACGTATTATATAAGCGACCCCGCCACTGGTGCCACCCCAGTTGGTGTTGATTTCTACGAAGTTTTATTCGATGTTAATTATGATGATTACGGACCTTTTGGGTTATTGAAACCAGCGGCAAATCTTACTGGGGCGGGATTTTTCCACTGTTTGGGGACGGAACTTACCAGTAAAAATAATGAAAAGTGACATCTGCTTCAATCATCATTTCTTTCAATCGCAGGAGAAAATTTTTATGAGCTAATCAATAATACTTCTTGGTTTCAAAAACGGTATTGAAATAATTGTGCACGTGTGTTTTTATCGTTTACACTAGAGGTCTTCGTGGTGCTTTAATGTAATCTTCGTCAGAGAAAGAGTGACAGGCAATAGGAGGGTTGAAAGCTGTTGGATCAGGACTTGATGCATATCTGTTTGCAGAAGTTGCATATGCTTTACAGTCATCCCTGCTGTAGAAATAATTTTTTAACACATTTCAAAGCCAAAAATAGAGTCTCTCTGAATGTAGTTGCAATGAGTTGCATTGTATTAGCATTGAAATTTTTGTAAACGCATTGTAATATGGTCATTTTACTGTGATGGCTACAGTGTTTTGGTTGAGTCAAGAACTGATTTTAGTTGTATTGAACTTGATTATTTCCTATTTTTGAAGTGAATATTTTTCATAAGCTCAAACATCGATACCTGCTGTCAAAGATGGAAATGATTTGAAAAGAGAATAATTTTGAATATGAATTAGAACACAAAATAGAAATATTACCTGTTGCTCAAAATGAAGCAGAAGGAAATTTGTAATTTTGTACCATGTTTCTGGCTCATTATACACACATCACAGGACCAGACATTTACAATCATATTACTTTTCATGACTGCAACTACTTTAAAAACAAGGGCAAAAGTGATGGATTCCTTGACATTGAGGGCTTGTACCACAATCAAAACTTACAAGAATGTCTCTTGCAAGAACTGTCACTTTATTCCACCAAAAAATGTTTTGGTAGCAAAACAATCTATTGATTTTGGTACAGTGATCTGAATTATCATCCTTTGCATTTAAATTATTTTAGAAAGACAAAAATTGATTGAACTCCTACATCTTGTATGAATTTGATTTTTACATGCAAACAACATTTCAAATTGTTACATGAAATCATTTTGGGAATTATAATTTCCCAATATGAAGCACCTCATCAATTTTCAAATTCACAGGGAATACCCAGCATTCAGAGCAACAAATAGACATAACACTAATTCATGATTGGGATAAAAATCATTTGGTGAATTTCATAAAACTGAAATTACCATCAGATTCTCTGGACATATGTCATTCAATTTATTCTCTATGGTATGGTAGGTGATGAGATAACTTGGATCACCCAAAAATGCTCGATCAGCACAACACCTGATCAATTGTTACTGAAAAAAAACAAGAACCACTCATCTGTAATAAATATTCCCTGTATAGGTCACCTCAATTTTAGGCATCACTTGCTAGTACTCAAATCACTGTGGATCAATATGACAATATTCATTATCATACAGCAGTGATTGAATGTGTCCCAATAATACTCAAATCTCTCTAAACCCTCATAATAATATTCCCACAATGTATGAGATGAAATTGATCATACATTGATCTAATTCTTCCCTCCACACCATGCTTGGATTGCCACTGTAATCTAATCAAAAGAATATAAATTACAAAACTCATATTTCAATTCCAGTATATTTATATCAATTCTCAGATATTATTCATCAGCGCCCTTCTTTGCTTATGGATGTGAATGACTCTGAGAATAATGCCAAAGTATCAACACCCACATTGGACATTCATTTAGTATTATCTTGTTGTGATTGCTCTGCCCATTTTGGCTTGGCATCCAGTACTCTGTTGTCTTTGAATTTTTACAAACTTCACCAAAGTCAGAACTGCCCATTTTTTGATTAAGGATGTTCAACCAGAATAATCCCAAATGCTGTGTCAATTTATTGCCATGACTTTCATTGCATAGACATAGAGCTCAATAATGTTGGAACTAATTCCCACTGGTCTGGTAACTGTACTCCTCTGACTCTATTTCCAGTAATACATGACACATGGACCACCAAGCCCACATACCCCAAGGCTTACATCTGTGCTTGGACACCACAGCACCCATTTCTTTGCTACTAAAAATTAGCCAATTACTTGAGTTTGGATAATTAGTTAGCTTCACTGTGGCCTAAGCACAGATTTCAACAATCCTAACTGAAACACTTTCACTTTATCCCCTTCTTGAGAATATTATTTCAGACAACCCAGAATTGAAAATTATTATGACCTTCAAATGTGTCCCCTCTCAAGACAAAAATCCTACTCCCCATGTGAGCAACATGAGTACCAAAATTGAATACAAGAAAGCAGTATCCACCAATGGCACACTACCAATTGTTGAACCCCATCCAAATATATACCATCTCCTCAAGTCAGAAGAAATTATCAACACACACCTTTCAATGCTTCTATTCACCCAAACCACCATTCTTGGAAGGGAAAGCATGTTCATGAGACCAGCAATTTCTGCACTTTCAGAACCCAAAACCTAGCAACACCAAATCCTGGAGCAGTACCACCCACTATGGGCAATCCTATGGCTAATGAGGTAAAACACGAAAATCATAATGACCTATGAAAATTCTAAAAAAACAGTATGACTCATTCATCAATATTGTTTGTACTCTTTTTGGCACTTGACAAATAACAATCCCAGACCAGTTTAAACCAGTGCAACAAGTTGGAAATTGTGGTTTTGGGAACTACATAGTCTGTGAAATTGTGGGTAATTACCAAGATTGATAACACCATGAAGACCCCTGGGATCCCAATAAGCCAATTGAAATGATCTTCAAACAAATCAAAGATGCCCAAATCTTTGCACTCTGTACATTAGTTGTGAATGCAGTTTGACATTACATTTTCAAAAAGTATGTCACATCACTGTCAAAGCAACATTTCATATCATTACATGTCAGAGGGCCATGCCAGAGGCCCATGTCATCGGGTTTGACAGAAAGAAAGCTAAATTAATGACAATGTTGTTGTGACTTGCTATTATTTCAACTAGTTAAAAGCGCTACTTAATTAAACTTATATGTAAAAAACTATCATAATAATTGCAATGACTTAAATATTACAAAAATACAATAAAAACCTTCAACTAGTCCATTGCTTCATTTTCCTTTGGTTCATACTGTCTCTCTTCAGGACTTCCAGGTAGAGGCTTGCGAACCTTGATACCTTCACTCTGTTGAAACTGCTGAATCATTGTGACAGCAAAATAGGCAAAATGGCTTGTCTTCAACAACTTCATGAGCAAAGACTCCAACAAGTTGCCAACCACAATGCATGTACAGTTCACAATTTTTGTTGTTGATAGTAAATTTTGGCCATATTCATACTAAAAAATCTTATTCATAGTTTAAAACCTAGGTGTAGTCACAGGGTAACCCACAGATTTTGCAATATTTTCAATATCTTTGAGATTTTTTCACATCAATGCCAAATCAATCAAGTTCAAGGTCAATCTTGCAAAAAGTGACAATCTTTACAAAGAAAATAGAAAAAAGACAAGGTCTTACTGCATGTCTTCATCAGTAAACTGATCACCATCTTCATCACAACACTCATCATGACAACCTAGTATCATGGCCTCTTCTAAGTGGGCTGAAGTGTAAAATAATTCATGCTTTTCAATAGGGTCACCACTCAAATTGGACATCCTCTAATCTTTGATCTACTTGACTTCAATCTATGATCTCTCAGTAGCTCATATATCAAGATTTTATAATATCACTTTGTAGGAATCAAAGCCAAGAATTCAAGTGTAAGCAGAGAATTGAGCTTATATCAGATGTGAGAAAGACCCTCCAGTGAATTCCTAATGCCAAAGCAGCCAAGATATTCAAATGGTGGTTAGTTGATTTGAAAAATCTTAAATTTTATCCAGAAAATATTTACAACATTGTGCATTGATTCATTGAATACTTCCATGTTGAGACAAGACTTCTTATGTAGTTTCATTGTTATTTGCTCAATTTGTAGGCACTGTGGTCTTGTAAGACAAACAAGGGCATAAGAACAGATCTCTGGTTGGGCAAACAAGGCTCAGACAGCAACAGTATAGTCATGGTAATGGAGCTAAGATTGAAGAATCAAGAGTTTCATACTCCTCATCACCATCACCAGACACAATATCACTATTGAACATCATTAGAGTCAAAAATGTAAAATAAAGATAACAATTTTGATCATACCTTTAATTGTCACTGTCTCAAGAATTCAAATATTCATTTTTATAACTTGTAACACTAAAACCTTCTAGAACTCATCATTAGTTCCAATAGTAAAGTCTACTACCAAAACCACAGAGTGATCAGTGAAGAATATTAGATCTCAGAAAAGTTGCCAGTCCTTTCAAAAAGAAAAATGATCTTCAACATAGCAGGTTTGTTGTCATCACAGTACTGAATGCCCTTGAAGCAGGAAACACAGCACTAGTTAGATGAAAATTTCACCTTAAAATTGGTTGCTCTCAATATCTTGGACAACAAGAAAAGTTTTCTTATTGTGGGCAAGTGTTGCTAAATTGGCAAAGGTTAAATAGGGAATAGATAATCAATGGTAAACCTTTTCCCTTCTCCTTTCAAATGACTGATACTTCTCCCATTGTTCATTGCAGATGTATGAGTAATAGATTGAACATGAATCCCATGGTTAGCAATAGATCCAAACACATTATACAACTTACAAACTTTCAAAACAGATTTGTTAGTTTTGAGAAAGAATCATACACACCAAAACCACAAATATCTTAGTGCATGCAATGCACCTTTGTCATGTGACTAAAACATGTAAAAATCAAAATGTTGTTGAAAGTCACACATTTTCTTTGATTTCAATAACAAACCCATTTTGTTCCATCATAATGACATCTTACATTGTCACTTCTAACTAAGATATCAAGAACAAAGACCAATCAACACAACACATGAGCATGAAGAATGATGTGATGATCAGCCTTGGTCTGAAAAGAAATTCTGTATGTGTGAAACCCTGAGTCAATTGTAAATGTAACTGTAAAGCCAAGAAGCAAATTTTACAGCTAAACCCCCTAAAAGTGCAAGCTTATCAGCTCCCACTTTGCTCCAGTGCCAATAAGTATAGGCCATAAAGGTTCAAACCAAATGTGTAATGGTTTGGATAGAATGTTCTGCAAGGGAATTTAGGTGATGAGAACCAATACCAGAAAAGGACTTGGTCTAGAATTTGTTTTTGAAATTCTCAACAAAGATAGATTTCATAATTGAAAATTCCATTGTCATATCATAGACAACAAATTTCATCTCCAGCCAATTCTTGGGGCCATTGTTCAAACTGTTCCTTTGTCATCAAAGTTTCACCAGCACTAAGAGACATTTAATTTTCAGCCCAAATAAGACTAGTAGCATCATCATGAAAATTGTACCACTGTTATTGATTGTGAATTACTTCATGTCCATCATAACCTGATATCAATCACTCTGAAGTGTCAACCACATTTTGATCAAAAAAGATGAAATTGCCAACGAGTAGAAATCTCATGGCAGTTATCCCTCTTCATCTTGTTGATCCATGGATGGTTGTTTGACTTTAGGCAAATAGTACTCATTATAAGCAGATTGACATAACTGATAATGAGGAGGCATCTTGAGGTTTAGTGTAATCTTGAAGATAGGGGTGATAACAGAAGATATTTCACAACAAACAATAGAAGAATATTTAGCTTCAATGGTTTGCATGAGCTCTTGGATGTGATACATGCCACATGCCAATACCAAGTTTTCAGTGGCACAAGAGAATTCATTCTGAAGTCAAGAAGGATTGGCATTGTGGGTAGTACCAACACAAGGACAAACAACTTGGACTATATTGAAATTTTTAATCAAGTGATTATTGGATTAGATTGTTGCTTTTAATAAACAGGTTGTCAGGGAAGTAATTACATTTGGAAAAATTGACCCTCCCACACAGAGGAAAACCATATGTCTTCTTCTCAGCCTTAATGCACCTTGGATTTTGAATTATAGGAACATTAGATTCAAGTATAACTATTTGGTTCTCATTGGCATGGTGTATCTTCAGGTAATCACCAAAAATAACTCTGTTCCACCACATCCAACAAAAGACTTGAGGGCTGAATAGAAAATCCTTGGATAATGGGGAGTGATAAACCACTTGAGAAAGATAGACAATTTGTTCCTTTGTGTGAATGAACTGGTGAATGGTGATCCCTATCACCCGATCAAGAAAAATGCCACCTATGATAATTTTTAGTAATTCTAAAGTAATCAAATGCTTCCCATTGGAACTTGTCTTTTGATAATAAAATTTTTATTGGAACAACTTTTTCAAATGTATCACACTTCTCTTTCAACTGATGATGCAAATTTTCAACTGTCAACCCAATACTTCAAATGCCAATTCTTTTTTTCAACTATTGTTTGGCAGCACTTCAATTATTGTCTGCTGTCTCCT
This sequence comes from Conticribra weissflogii, assembly GCA_036940025.1. Classification (NCBI taxonomy): domain Eukaryota; phylum Bacillariophyta; class Thalassiosirophyceae; order Thalassiosirales; family Thalassiosiraceae; genus Conticribra; species Conticribra weissflogii. The sequence continues at coordinate 6,912 of JALLPE010000623.1, read as the reverse complement.
GTATTTCATTCCAATACAACATAAATACAACATTGTCACATTTAAATAGTTACTGCATGTAATTGTTTTCATAAGATGATATGAAATTCAATAATGAGTTTTACATTGATTCACTTATTTTTGTTTTGGCATCAACAGGATATTTTGATAAGACCTCTCCTCATTTTGAAACATGGTTACATGGGAAGATATTATAGAAAAATATCATTCCAATTGTAAAAGCCTTTAGTTTTATTCGTAGAGATCACCTTAATCAACAGGGCCCCAATAATATGTTCTATGGTGGCATAGTGCTCAGTTGTCTGATTAATTTCCATAGCATTGTGATGTAACAGTGACTGTGTTTTCATCAATGTCACTTGTTTAACTGGTATTATTCCCAACACTGTTACCTTTGTATACATCACACAATCAATTATATTTTCAAAATTATCCAACAGTCATTTGAAGTCACAACAACCACAACATTTTTTTGATTTGATAATCTTGAACCTGTAGTTACTAATTTTTAATTGCAGCATCTGTTATACAAAGACAATGGGTCCTATACTTGATTATGACAATGCTATGATTTGGTTCAATACGCATGTTTATTGTCAAATTGGACAGGAAAACAATGCCATTTCAATATTTCCAAAGGAGACCTTAGTTGGACTGATAATATTCATTTTGTAATAGTTTTTGTGTATCATAGGAATTACAAATTATAGAAAATGTTTAGACGTATTTCTTCTTATATGATTTTATATATTTCAAAGATTGAACTGTTGTAATTGTTATGATATAACTGTTGATTCATATGAGTTTTATCTCACTATCTCTCTCAATATTGATCAACAAGATCTATCTAATCAAATTCACAACTGATAATACACACTAATCATACCAAAATTTATGTTTGTTGATGACATCAATGGCATTAGAAGAAACCTCTGGTTTATAGACAGAACATTGAGAGTTAGATTTTCTAACAGAGTACCAAATGATATTGCATATAATCCAAACAAGATATCAAAAGAAATCACATAAACTGTATCAATTTATGAGTTGCACTTATCAATGAAATTTGAAAAAAGTTATCCCAATCACAAAATGGACACACAGATAAAATCAATCACTCTTATCCATCTACATCTTGCACTGTCATTAATGGCCCAACAATTGATTTCACATCAATGATGTAATGATGCCTTTCAACACCTCCCAAAACCAAATAACCAACCAATCTCTTCTGCAATTTTTGTAGATCGGAAGAGCACTTGTCACTCATGTACTCTTCTGATGCATGGACTACTGTATGTGTTGTTTCATCTACAAGATTCTTGCCATAGATTTCATTAATTGTTCTACCTTCAACTTCCGCTAACTTCTTGTTGGAACATTGCTAGACATCATTTGGAAGAAACCATGGATACAAGCTGGATGCATGTTGTCTTCAAAATTTACCATGCAAAAATTATCACATTCTTCATCACCAATACAAGGATTTTTATGATATAGTTTTTCCTTGCCATGATTAATTTTGCACTTTGTTAAGCCTCTCACAACAAAGCCACAATGATGTCCAATTTCAGTTATATGCATTACAATTGCAGCTTATTTTTTGTTGACATCCACTTTTGTTGTATTTTTTTATTCTTTCCACTTTATTGTTGTCAGTCTAACTACCTCTTTCCTTGGACACCTTGGACTATCAAATGTGAGAATATATTTACCACTCAATTTCATTTCTTCAACAACATCTAACTCCAGTATACTGACTTCATCTTTTGCACAATTGTAGTCCATGTAATCAAGTTTGCTTCATGATTCCTAATTGTTACCTGAATGTTGAAACTTTCTGCCATCTGCTGTGTGTTTTGTACTCAATGCTCGACAAATTTCTTCAGATTGTGTTCACTGGGTCCACCATTAAAGTTGGCTGCAGATCCAAACATTTTCACGTACCATGAAATTTTGATCACACATGAAAATTGGGGATTTTTCAGAGATTTCCTTACTCATAAATTCTCTCTCTTGGACAATATTTTGACATGTCTTTTTAGCACTTTCATTGCAACTGCACTTCTATCAACCTTGTTGTGCATGCTAATGCACTGTAGCGATTTTTCACAAAAAAGCAATAACAATACTGTTTTATTGATTGTTGTAAGTTATGATGGTCACAATCTTTAAAAAACTTCTTCCCATCTGTCATCTTCATTGCAATTATCAATGCCAAAACACTTGCTTGGTATTCTATTCCTCTCAATGTTGTGTCATCCATGATTCAATTTCTGATCATTGGCCACATCATGTTGTTTTCTGATTATCTTTTCATTCCATTAACAGCTGCAATATGCAATTTGTCAAATTTATTTGTTCATTCCTTATTCTGATTTCCAATGTCAACAATGTTGTGGACAATGTCCAATAATGTCTCATGCAATTCATTCCTAAAGGTTAGCAATCCCTCAGATGGTACAATTCCATGTATCCCTGTTAAATCATCTGCTAGTGGCATGAATTAAAATTCATTTTTGATTTTATGCTTTAAATTTGATTTCATCCCACCATGATTATCTGTCTTAAATTTCTTGTCTTGCAATTTCTGAATTGTAATATATTCACAACAGGGGTCTGTCTTGTCCATTTCCCCAAACAAACATTTGCAATACCAATATGGTCTTGAGCATTTTCTGTGATGATTGAAATGCCAACATGACTCAATGTGTCCAGATGGATCCCAATAACTAGGTATATCCAAGATTTTAGAGTAGCTTTCCTGTCCATGACACTGTTGTTTATCCCACCCCTCTGATAAACTCTCCTGACACCCTCCAATTTTTGTATTCTTCTCTATCTTGAGCTCTTGATTTTTTATTGTCTAAGGACATATGTATAAGACTCAACTAGCTGAATAAAAATCTCTTGGCACAAAAACTAATTAACTACAACTTGTTACAAACTAAAATCTTTATTGCTTGAACTGACAATTGTGTACCATTAATTTTGTCAAATCCTCTCTAACCTTTTCTGTGGAGATAAGTTGTGCCATGAAATCTTTTGAATGGATTATGAAAATAGTAGCTTTGAGTCCACTGGCTTAAAATAGAAAATCGTTTTTGGTTTCTTCTTGGGGTAACAAAAAGATGAAATGTGTGGTTCTTTATCTCCACTTTTATTGGTATCAATAAAAAGTAATTAAAACCATTGTTTATCCAATTTTTTGAATTCACTAACCTCATTGTTTTGCCTTTACAGATTATATAATTTATCTGTTTTTCCAAAAATACTGCAAATGTCCTTGGGATTTTGTGTGGTTACATTGTATCCATCAATTGGAATACTGCTCTTTGAAAATTGAATCCTTAAATCAACCCAAGTGAAAATGTCTCCATATTGATTATTTACTCCCCCAATGAATCGATTATTGGTTATCAATACCAATGCATTGTCAATTTTGAGTAATGATTATGATGCTGTCATATAATCAAATCATTCCTATTTCCTGTGTTATCATGTCATTCTTGTGCTGCATCCAATTGAAAATGGGGTGTGTATAAAATTGTTTACCAATGCAGACATGCATATCTATGTACATCAATGATATTACTAGTTGTGACATGAGTGCTTCAATGACTCTTCTTTGTCTTCTTTGTGTGTCTTTCTATGGTGGATGGAAATATGATTTTGGGTATTGAATATTTTTCTTCCTAGCTTCATAAAACATACTGCAAAATTATGAGTCCTTTTCATAGTATTGTAAATTATTTAGTAAGTATTAACATGTTGTATGTAATAATGTTACAAAACAACAATAATTGAGAATATTTAACATTATAATATCTATAATATTTTCTATGAAACTAAAAAACAATTATTATAATTTTTAGTACTATAGATTCAATTTATTCTCAAATATATGAATTGCAACATTCAATGACATCTGATGACTTATTCATATTTGGTTTAATTTGAATGGTGTCTTTAGTTAAGTTGAAATGGAAATTAGATTAAAAAACATAACGTGTAATCTATTCTGTGACTTCTGTACTTAAGAAAAGTTTTAACCATTGATGGTACCTACACCACACACGACCATTATAATCAACAACACAAATATTGATGTTTTTGACAAAACATCTTTTATTGGTATTTGGTCTTATTTGATTGCAATTTTTGTATGGCATTTGTCATTTTTCCTCTGTTTCCAGAATTTTTTCATTTTATTGTTGCAAATTGAACAAAAGTATAATTGAAATCTGTGTTAGTTCAAAATCATGTCTGTGATCAATATTTAAACAATGGGGAAAATTATAAGCAAAAAAATGACACAAACAATGGATCAAATTACAACAACATATGGCACTTACTCAGTATTACAGAGGAGACAATAAACTTGTTCAAAAAGTAATACATACAGTATATTGCTTATGATACAAAATCAATTTGAGGAAAGAGTCAGCTTGTATGGAATTTATGACATGATCTCCACTGCTGTCAAAAGTATAGTTGTCAATATCATATTCTGTATGATCTGGAAACTTCAAAAATGTATTTCTTTAATAACTTGTTTAGTCACAGCATTTCTAGCTACCCTCAACACCCCAACATTGTTGGGTATTATCTTGTAGAATATGTCTCGTTGGAATGGGATCTGATTCCAACAAAAACTGCTTTTTAGCATACAAAGAGAGAATTCAGGATGTCTGTTGGTCATCATATAGTCCTGGCATCTGACATTCTTTTGGTGTATCATGGGTTTTCTATCCTATTTTTGGTGCCATTTTTGTACTCTCTCATTGTCATCAATTTGAATTGCACCAACTACATTATTTACATGATCAGCTGAAAGAACATAACCCAAAATTTATTGTTTAGTAGCATCTGTGTATGATCAATACAGAAAAACATGATATTTTATGCTTGCCAGTTTTACCCATCTTTGATGATGCTGGTTCATTTTGAGCATTTCTTCAATGCCTTGTTTGTCATGTTCATTATCTTTGTTTGTAATTCAAATCAATAAAATGATTTTATGATTGAGTGGTGATGCTGAATGAAACAATAAAACAATAGTTATCATTGGTGAATGTCATTTTATCATTTGATACACCAATTTTCTGGTGATCTTCTCAATCCTACAACTCTTAGCAGGTCCAGTAATGTTTATTGTACATCATAAGATAGTGTTTCACAGAATGTCAACAATTACTACAAAAGAAGGAGATATTTTGATAATTCATTTTTTGTTCTCACAAACATTAATACAAATCAATATCATGATTGCACTGGTAAATACAGTACAAGATATAGGTGTACAGAGTTTTTATTCTGTCATGTTGTTGAACAAAGGTATGATTTTACTTGAAAATCTTACAGTATCATGATATACAATAAAAATCAGTATGGTCAATGTAACACAATAATACTTTAATTCACACTGCTCAATCATTTACCAGAATAAATGAAAGTATTCATATGACACATCAGTGCGTTACATGGGTAGGACTATTTCACAATGAACAACAACATCATTTATTAGAATCTTTTTTTGGGAAATTATGCAGATTGTAGTTCATTTCCTGTTGGAAATATTTTTCCTGCAGGAGAGATAGATGGCACTATTTTATCTGGGAAAAGATTTTTAGTGGTGACATCATATTGTAAAATTTATCATTCATTAGTTATAACTATGTGAATTTTAGACTTTCACCAAAGCATTGAGGGTCTTAATGATATTCCTCATTGTAAAGACCAAGACTGAACAATTTCATAATATTAACAAATTCATTTTGGTATAAAAATGACACTTTTTCATCTTATTTAATAAGATAAGTAGAATTCTGCCAAAAAATTTACCATCCGTCAGCCACACCTAGTTGAATAGTTGACTCTCGCCAAAATGTTGAGGGTGTAAAAATTAGTCCTCATTGTAAAAAAGATGAATACATCATTGAAAATATTCACAAATCATTTTGGTATGGAAATGACACTTTTTATCTGGTATAATAAAATTGGTGAAATTTGTTCATAATTTACCATTTATTAACCATAACTATGTTGATTTTAGATTCTCTCCAGATTTTTGAAGGTCAAAAAAATATTCCTCATTGTAAAGAAGATTAATACATAATTTTGAAATATCAACAAATTCATTTTTGGATAGAATTGATGCTCTTTTACCTGAGAAGACCCAAAAATTTAAAATGCTTTCATACGATTTACCATCCATTAGTTATAATGATGTGAATTTTAGAATGTCATCAAAGTGATGTGGGTGTAAAAATTACTCCTCATAATAAAGAATAAGAATGTACAAATTTTAAACAATTAGAAAGTAATTTGATTATATATATGACATGTGTTTTACCCATGAAAACTGGAAAAAGAATGAAATTTTTCCATCAATTATATCATATATTAGACATAATTATTTGAATTTTAGACTTTTTTCAAAGGGCTGGGGATTTAAGAGTTATTTCTTACCTGAAATAAATGGGGTATTAATTTTCAACAGAATTTAAAATCATGCTTTTATAAAAATGAAACTTTTTATGTGGTATTTGGTACAATACAAAAATTAATTTTCATCATTAATTTAAGCATCCAATAGTCATAAATGTCTTAATTTCAGATTCTCAACCTTATTTCTCACAGTAAAGATTGGGAGTACATGAAAATCAATGTAACATGATATCATTTTCTTGGTATAGATTTGACAAAATTTTTCCTGAGAAAAACCTTTTGCAGCAGAATTTTTTAATGTTCTTAACATCCATTAAGCATAACTATGTGAATTCGTCAAAAAGATATTAGAGATGTAAATAAACATGCATGCACAAAACAAAAAATGAAATGAGAGTTTTAAGATGTTGACACATTTTCTTCATTGAAAAACAAAGAGATTTGTTTGAACTTCAAGAATTG
>JALLPE010000622.1:0-15881 GCA_036940025.1 Conticribra weissflogii | reverse complement strand
TTGAAATTTTGTGATTGATTTTTCACTCTAACTTGCTCCATAATTGAAAACCTTTGCACTTGAATTTTATGAGTGTGAATAAATGAATTGTAGATTCATTCATGCAAATAAAGTTTGTTCAGTCTTCATCAAAACATCAATGACATTACTTGATTCCCCAATGTGTAAAACGCAACATTTTATCTTGTCTTTTGCTTTCCCATCTTCTAATATCATTGTCAATTCCATTGAGTTGTTAAGCTGACAATTCTTGTTTTTTATGTTTCAATTGCCACTGACAATATGGTAAATGTACCTATCTTTTTTGCATGACCATTGTACCTGACACTGCTTTTTGTGCCATTCAGTCAAGAATATGTAGCAGTAATCATAGGTGGTACAGTAATATTTCTTTCTGTCACAACTGTTTTTGCAGTGTACTATGATTTACAATGTTTTTTAACTGTAATTATTTCTTGATTGGAATTGTACAGTATTATTGACATTTTTGCTTGCATATTTGATATGACCTAGTATAGCACTCTCTAAATTAGTGGATAAAGTTGTCAAAATGTCAGCAAAATTTTGGAAGAATGTTGGCAAAATGTTGAAATCTTGATTATTCTTAAAAATTGTGTTGTTTCAAGACATTTGGGCCAACACAGACTCATGTCATGTAGAGGGCAATGGCCAGATACACCTTCACAAAGGATTAAAAAATCATTTTGATTACAAGCAAGCTTCCAAAAAATCTTTTGTAAATTTTGTTTGATTCCTTTGTAATAAATGCAATTTCATGTCCAGAATTTTTCAACCATCGATTTCAAAGTTAAAAAACAAATGCAAGTTATCTTTGTCACCCAAAATTGCATTGCAAATGCACTTAATGTGCAAGCATGCTCACACCTCACCTCATGGCCCCCTTCTTCCCTGATTCATTTTTCAGTTTTCACAGAATTCAACCTCATAAAATAAAATTGGGGGGACCAACAACACCATCCATTCCATGGCAACATCAGCAAATACTTGGAACAGTATCAATCAACTTACATTGTCCAAAAATGGTGCCTTTTACAAGTTGTCAGGCCACAGCCAACTGCTACATTGAAGTGGTGAATGAGTGGGGGGTGAAGCTGAAATGGCCTTGCTTGCAGTAGCCCACACAATGAGGAGGGGAGGATGGACACCATCACATGTCACCCTTCAAACATAAACAGAACAGGTGACAACAGACCACATATCTGTCATGGGGGTACAGGATGCATGCAGTCATGCAGATCCCTCCCCCAAACCACACACCAGTCCACAAGGGATCATGCATCTGCAGCATCAGACCTACCCACAATTCCTTCATCACCAGCCACCTCCACCCTAACATCCATTGCAACATCATCCCAAGTTGAAAAAGGTAAAATCAATGACAAACTTCTGCTGAAAAATGTATGAGAAGTTCCAAATATAATCTGAATTCCAACAAAAACTCATTGGAAAAAATGAAATGTATGTGTTGTGATACTATTTTTTATGTGCTCACACAACCTATATGCTCTCTCATGTACTAAGAGTGAAAGGAACAGGTGTCCAAGCATGTAAAAGGAAATTTTCTCCCAATACAAACAAATGATACATGATGCTATGCCAAAAGGGTAAAGGTAAGTCAGACTTTAGGAAACATGCCTCTAATGATGTTGCAGAATTGGTGGATGCCATGCAACAGTGTGCAGCATTGTTGCAAAGAGCAATCTACAGACTAAGTAGTGGACATCAATCAAATGTGCATTGAGGTAGGGTTTGAGTAGGCATCATCAGTTGATATTTGTTGATTGCATGATGATGGACTTGAGATGGCAATAAGAGCCTTTTTTCATTGCAAGAATATTCCAAACAGGATTGCAAATTCCTGGTTTAAGAATATTCTCCAGCAGGAAAGGCTGGTGGGAATGGACTTACATACCTGAAAGGCTTAAAATAGGAGGTATGTGTTTATTACATTTTTTACATGTGTATTTATTTTTTTGCTGTAAATATTTCGCATTTTTGGGCAAACTTTTAGTTATTAGCTTCAAAAATACTTACAAGAAGAATAAAGAGTCCCTATTGAATAGAGCAACCACTAAGCATATGCCTCTTGTGAACATGTTAGCAATGTGTGGAAAAAAGGCACCAGTGGTTGTATCAATTTGTGACTGTATGGATCATATGGTGGATGGCAGAAAGAAAGATGTAGAATTCATGATGAATGCTTGAGCAACAAAGTGGATGAGTTTGATCCAGAAGGTTCATTTACTGGCTGCTTCTTTTTTGATGGGGCAACAAATGTTCAAAAAACAGGTGCCATCCTTTGTTCATAATATCCAAGGGTCATGTCTTTTCATGGAGGATTTGGTAAAGTTTTTCCCAATTCAGGTGAACTGAAATTTTTTGAACTTTTTTATGAATATCTGACATCTTTTCAGCAATTGTTTCTCAAAACTTGTAGACTTTACAATATTTTTGGATGTGGGGACAACCATGTAATCCATGCAATTTTCATGGATCAAGCTGCAGCAATCAATGGTAACCACAGGATTGGCTTGCTGAGGGGAGCAGGTACTAGGTATGCTACTTTGGTTTACTTAACTTTATGCCAAAAAAGTCATTGAAAGATACGATTCACACCCAGCCTTCTCAAGTGTTGCTCACAATTCCAGGGTAGCTCTAACTATCCAAGATAGTGAACACAAAAAGTTCTGGAAAGTAATTTATTGTCTTTTAAGAGCTGTTTTTCCCTCTCTCAAAACTCTCTGTTACTGCAATACCAACTACCCTGCAATCAGCAAAATTTCACCCACAGAGATAATGACGCAATCCTCAAGTCAACCTTGGATTTTGATGATTTGGACTTGTTTGGACTGATGCAAAACAATGAAATGACTGGAATTGACTTTGAGACCGAAGTCTACAGAGACAAGTTGGAATTTGAAAGGTACTTTTTATATGTAAATTTTGATGTCAAAGTTTTTGTTCTAGTGTTTTTTCTTTCTCTAGTGATGGCTCAGATAATGACAATAAGATGATGACAAAGTCAGCTGAGGCCAAACTGAGTATTCTGCATGGCATCACCATTCTGACCAACTTGAGCATGAATATGCTATCACTGTATGGGCTCTCTCTTTGGTGCCTGAAATCTTTGCTGACATCTTTGATAGGTTGACTGGTGATATGCTGGAGAAGATTGAAACATTTATCATTAAGCTTCATACTCCCCTCTGTCCAAATACCAAGGTCACCAATGAAAATAACTGATAATCATCAATCAAACCTGGAAACAGTTCCAACATTTTCAACAGCAAACAGAAAAATTTGCAAGGTTTAGAGGCCACTTCAGCATGACGGATGCAGTTGACAGTAATTCCTTTATTTGGCACCAGCATTATTCATTGCCTTACACCAAAGCACTTGGTTTTGTAGCCTGCCATACAACCTCTAAGTAACTGGGGGTAGGGGCTGCTGAGAGGTTGTGGAGTAATGTCAAGCAGATCAAGGATGGCAAGTGGTCCAATTTGGGTGAGGGGGGAATCGCTGGAGAGGAACAATACTGTACTCTTCAGCAAGGCTGCATGATGCTCAAATTAGAGCCAACCATAGCAAAGATCAAGAGAGTGATGTATTTGGCAAGGATGATATCAAGTGAGTTTTTTTTGTGTTATTTGTTATTTTACATATCTATTTTTAATCATTTTAGCTATTCCTTTTTTAGTTTTGAGCTGCAGTTAGAGAAGTGGGGAGTTGATGTTAAGATATTTAAAGAGCCTGCTATCACACAGCGTTTCATTAGCTGGACAGAGGACTGAGAGAAGGAGAAGCAAAAGGATTCTGGTGCAGTAGCTAGAGCTATGTTTGTGAACAAGTACAAGGACACTACTTTCTATCTGCTGGACACTGATGAGACTTACCATGTGGATGATGATGGCATTCAATTTTTGAAAGACTGTAGTAAGGAATGGACCATCTGTGGATATTCTGACAAGCCAAGAGTAGAAGAGGAAAGAGGAGTTCCTCACTCCTTTTTTAGCATTCCATTTGGTACAAGACACTCCTCAAGCAGTAGGTGATAGAGTGGAGCGACTGCAGCCTGGAAGTAAAGAGGAAAAGATGTATGACCCCAATATAAATTAATGTTTTTATTGTTTTTTTGGATGTATCTTGCCAAATCAAATAGTATCATTATAGATTTTTCTATTATTTCTTATACTAGCCATTTTTCCTAGGTAAATTAAATGTTGCCAATCTTTAGTGACATGTGTTTTTGTTGCAACATTGCCTAGATCAAAATGACAGTATCTTTGGCCTGTGGCATGTAATTTTTACAAAGTGTCCTGTACATGTTGAGTGTTGTGTGTCCTGTTGTCAGGTTACACCATGTTGTGAAATAAAACTTTGACAACTAAGTTGTGTTGTTAGAAACAATGATGAAAAATTGAAGTGGCACATATTATTTTTTCCTGGAACAAACTCTAAACAGATGATTGTGTGTATAAGAAGGATGGATCTGCCTCAAAAATGTGCCAAGGTCAAGAACTGATTTTTCATAGAAATCTATGTAGGACATCAGTACTTGATCAAAATAGAGTAATAAAAGCTATGATAGATGGCACAGTTTGGGAGGGGAAGTTCAATTCTGATTATGCCTGGCATCAATCACGCTCTGAACACACTGAACTTTTGATTCAAACAAAAGCCAATGGCTCACTACACACTACTCATAACATAAATGACGAAAATGATGTGTAACAAAATATTTTGTCAAACATGGCTTTGTTATTGACCAGCCAGGATACATTTGTGAGTGAACCAGTTTATTTATTTTCTCATTTTCATTATTATGAGATCTATTTTAATTCTTTTTTAATTCTCTGTGGGCAAGCTATCTGAAGACACAAGTTTAACTCTCCCACTGCAAAAGGTGGTTCTCAGGCATATCAATATCAAAACCCATTGTTTTCTTGAGCGGACAATTGCATTTTAAAGAAAGATTGGCACATCAAATAGGTTTATGCCACAAATCCTCCAGAGGTTTTGCCTCCAGTGTAAATTTTGGACACTAAAGCTGAGTCAGAATCAAACTATGATATAGATCCTAAATGGTGCCTTTGACTTCTGTCTGTTACAGGGACTTCTGGAACTGTGATTTTTATGACTTACCCTTCTTTTGTTGCAATGTACCCAAAACAATCTCCAAGTAAAGTCTCTATCCATTGTTTATTACTCAAGTCATGCTAAAGTGTTTTCCAAATTTACAAAAGGAAAAGTCTGAGATGAACCTGGTTGAAAATAAAAGACCCACTTGTTTGAAAATGTGGTACAGGTCCTGGTTGCTGATAATAAAACAACATTGGTCATGTGAAATTCTCTTCAAAAAAGGAGTCCACAATTTGCTTGGTCTGCAAAACAGGACCAAAGCAAAACATAAATGATCCAAGGACTCTTGCAATTCAAGCCTGAGTACATATTGCTGCAATTAAAATGGCAAAGAAAAATGATACCAGAAAGAAATTGAAGAAGAAGTAAGAGGAGAAGGCAACATCAGTCACTGCATCAAATGACAATTGTACTAGTGATTACAGTATTTTGGAGGTCTATGATTCTAATTTTAAAAAAGTATTTGGAGAAAGAGGGTAATTCAGACCAAGATGAAGAGGGTGATTTAAGTTTTCAGTCAAGGGCAGTGTCTGCAATATCAAAGTGGACAATTGCAAAATGTCTGTGATTGTCAATGGATTCCCTGTCAACCCCATAGAACTCTGCCCATTTGATTGCCTTTTTGCACGGCAAAATATTTTTTCTTGGTGGCATAAAGTCGGCCTTCTCCCCATGATCTGGAATGTACTTAATGATGAGGAGGTGAGACAGCAGCTAGGTGGGGATAAAACAGCAGTTGGCAACCAAAGGGATTTTCTAGTTGATGATTATCAAAAACCAGCAAAAGAAGTGATGCAAATAGGATTCAAGGGAGAATTTCTTGCCTTGGAGGTTGAGATTGCACAACCCCAAAGCGTTGATTGCAGACAAGGAAGAGCAAATTAAGAAATTTTTTAGGAGAATGCAGCTAATAAGACAGGGCAACTATTCCAATCGGGTTTTCATGTGGCAAAGAAGCAAGTTGTAATGGAGTCACAACAACAAATTATTCAGGAGGAGGCATGAGTGAAAGCAGAACAACTTGAGTCCAAATTGAAGGGAGAAGACGCAACAAAATTAAGAGCAAAATTACATACAAAAAATATTTCTACTGGTAACTCAATTCATGATTTTGGTGCAAATGATTGTAAAAAATCCTGAACTTTCAGCTTAAGAATTTTGCAATGGACAAAAATAACACAATTACATGGGAGGCTGAGGTGGATAAACACACCCCAAATCACAAAAAAACTCATCCAGTACCCTAAAATAATGATTGACTTAGTACTAATCCAATCAATATTTCCAATTCTATATCAATGTAATATTGGAGGCCTTTAGATCAATTCTATTTTTTGGATGTTGAACCTGATGAAAAGTGGACACTCAATTGGTGATATTTTTTACTTGTGAATAGTACACTTCTACACAAATATCAGGGTTTTTAACAAATGAAAACCAGACTAAAATGCCACAAATGAGGAACCTACACTTCTCCAACCCAAACAGGACGCAACTCTTACTAACAACACTTCGTAATTAAAATTGTGTCAGGATTTTTGACAATAATGAGAACATTATTTCCTTGCTTAATTTTTTTCACAATGGATGGCGCGCCTGTCAAGAAGTTCTGTTGATGTGGGCGGTATTGTAGTAGATGGGGCCAGTACGATACGGTATCGGGCTGAGTAGGGTATTGTGCGCAAAGCGAGGCTGACATTTCGATAATGGTCAGAATTCCAATATTTTTTCATCCTAATGGCTTGCGCTCTCTTTCGGCAAAAGTCATCAATGCGAACAACCAAGCTTGTCATTTCCGCCAAACTCTATGCCATTGCTGCTGCTTTGTCGTTCAAAGTCCAGTTCAATTATTTGAGTTGCTATCACAAGAGAAAAGATCTCTATGCGCAACTCTTTGGTCTCTTTTCAAAATTTGAATACGAAAGCCCCACAAATTCAAATCGGTTGAATTGCTTCATTTATTTTTCAACGAAGTCACACATACATCGTAACCGTTATTATTACCGAAAGATTCCTCCGACCGATTTGTCAAAGCCGCATTCCCAAACAATATTTTCTACCTAGTTTCTTTGTTCTGGCATGAGATCGACAAGTAAGGATGACGATACCAAGGACCTTCACCCTGCAGCGTGTTGGATTTTGCACGAGCTGAAAAGTCTCCCGAACGGGGGAATGGATGCCAGCTTTTTCGAACTCTTGCGATTTTGGCTATGTCGACAACGATTCATCGCCACAAATTATTTTTTCGAAATGGCATTTGGATCCACCAGCAAAAAATATCACCGAGCATGTCAAGTAATGAAGTCGGTCTTTGAGTGTGGCCTTCGCAGAGAAGCAGGAATGGTTAGGTTTGTAATCATGATGTTCGAAGAAAATTGTTTATTCGAAAAGAAGTCTTTATTCGGATATAAGTCCTTATTTCAAATTTTTTTCGAGGAAGGAGAGGATTTGAAAAATATGAACTCGGTAAATTACGCGGAATTGGTTCCGGAATTATACACTTGGTATGAAATGAGTAATCAATCAATGTTTCAAAATATCCGGTCTATGCACGCTGGTCGCTATTATTTCAGTAAATTTATCAACATCGAGATTCGTTTTCCAGACGAGGGCATTCAACGTAAGTTATACATCAAGTCCAACATTCAACTCAGGACTCTCCTGATGATTTGCACTGGAAGGTCATCGTTCCCGTCGGATCATTTTCGAATCATACACCAAGGAATCGAACGCGACTGGTCGCAAGCGGGTACGAACTCCTTAGAGAAAATGCGGATAACGAACGACCAAATCATCGAGATCTTCAAGATTCCGACGAAAAATGCTTTGGCTTCAAACCATCGAGGTTCGTCTTCATCAAAATCGAAGAAACACAAATGTTCCAAGAAGAGGAAAGGCAGTAAGAGGACAAAACGACAAAGCAGCACTCGCCCCTGATCGAAATCCCAAAGACGGAACTGGACCATAGGGTAGAGCACTCCAAGAGGATGACTCTCGTGCACGAAGAAGCCGAAGAGAGATTCCAAGCGATCCGGCGCGATTTGAACAATTTGGCATTGGACAAAATTGACCCGAAAGAAAAAAAGATCCCATTCGGAAACGCTGGCAAAAGGCGCATCGGCACATGTGACAGTGCAATGCTTCCTTTCGATGGAATTCGAGGAAAGGCGGGAAAGAGCTCGTTCCCTATCATGGTCGGGGAAGTGAGCAATCTCTACAAAACCGGTAAAAGGAAAAGTAGTTTTGCAACCAAACGATATTTATCTATTGATTTGCATGGGCATACGTCGGCAGAAGCATTGGCGGCTCTGAATGATGCTTTGCCTCGGTGGATTGAGGAAGCGATGAAAGGATCGTATCCGTGGGTGATTCCGGTCAATGTGATTAGTGGGTGTGGAAACCAGGTATTGTCCGAAGTCGTCGAGAAGTGGATAGGAGACAATGAACATGTGGCTAATAGACCCAAATAGAATCAAAATTGGATGTATCAAACTGCACCTGCACACTAGAGGTCGATAAGGTGCTAGTATTTCTGCAAAAGAGAAATATTGTATTTCAAAACTAAAACTAAACTAACATACTAACTAGGTCGCTAATTGCAAATTATTTCATCTGGACGAAAAAAGAAACAATCTTTTGGAAACGGAAGACAGCATGACTTACTGTGAAGCGATACAACCAGACACTACATTATGAGAAAAATACTGTGATTAATCAATCAAAACTTCGATGCGAGTGTGTATGATTGGTATCTGTACATTCTTAGCTGTTAAAATTTCATATTCTTTGGACTCCGATTCTCAATCGAAGTCGATTTCTACCTAACAATCTAGCTCTATGTTCTTCTGCTATGATATTGTCGTCGATGATCTACCATTCTTATCCAAATCTAGATCAAATTCGAAGCCACAATGTTCCCAATGACATCATAAGACTGCACAATCCAGTCGGGAGAATACCTACACCCCCCGACGTGGTCCGATAATACGTCGTCGACGCATCCCCCCATTTGGATTGTTCAAACCATCCTGCCTCGCTGCCGTCGTCATTTCCCGCTTCATCTTCGTCGATAATCGGCGGTGGATAATCCAGTGTCGATTCCGGGTTGTTGGTTGATTCAGTGGGATATGTCTCCCATTGTTGTTGTTGTTGTTGTTGTTGTGATTCCTGCTCCCATGACTGTTCTTGACCCCATGGATCTGTTTGCTGCGATGTTAACGACGACGACGACGACGACGACGACGATTCGTCGGGCGGATTCCAATCGAACCAATACCCATCCTTCCCGGAATCGGACGCGGAACTCGGTGCCGATGCCGAAGACGTGGTGAAGTACCCGTCTCCGATGCCTACGTTCTCGACATTGGAAGAACCATTGGTGTCTTCGTTCTGTCCATTGTCACTCTCACTCTCAGGTTGACTTGCACTGGCACTCTCACCGACACTTTCGTAGCCACTGCCGATGCCACTGCCCCCACCGCCATTCAAATACTTCTCCTCGAAAATGGCATACATATCCCCGTAGATATTCTCATCCAACGCGGCACTGTCCACGACCCACTCGCAAATCCCGTCGTCCAACCTCAAAATCCCGTCCAACGTCTCCTCGAACAACCCCATCAACTCCTCCGGACCGACCACGTACCCCCCGTCCACGTACGATGCGACCGCCAACTGCGATCCGTAATTGGAAGCGCACTCCCTCTGCCGGGGCGTCCCGTGATGAGTCGCGGCCGCGTCGATCTGACAATCCCCGAGCGAAAAGGCCGTTTGATGGATCTGCGCGAGGCGCGCGGCGTCGAGGCGTCCTCCGCGAGCGTGGCCGAGGTAGTAGGAGCCGAAGGAATCGGCCATGAGTTCGAGGCGGCGGGTGCGTTCCGCCAGGGATCGTTCGTCGTCGTAAAAGACCGTGGCGTCGGCGTCGGCGTCGGCGTCGCCGGCGGAGGTGAGGGAGCCGACGCCCATCTCGTATTGGACGTGGTGTCCGAACTCGTGACTGTGAATGTAATCCATGCCGTCTTTTTCCAAGCCCAACCACTCGAGGAAGTGGAAGACTCCGTCGCCCACGACGATGCTGTCCCTCTCGTTCCTTTGCACCACTTGTCCGTTGTAGGTGTGGGCGTTTTGAAGGTTGTTGTCGGCGCTCTGAATGGCCACGGCGTTGGCGGTGAGAATGGGGTTGTTGAACGCCCCGGGCAGAGTGGCGACGATGGATTGGATTTTGTCCCCGAGCTGCTTGGTCGTGGCGATGTCGAGGTGGTAGATTCGCTGGAGGGTGGGGAAGAGTTTGGTGTCGTCGGCGATGTCGACTCCGTGCATGCCGAGGAGGATGACGTTGGCGGCGGGGGCCGAAGAAGAAGAGGAAGAAGAAGAGGAAGATTCATTGTCGGAGGCATCTGGGTTGTCGTTGTCGTTCGGGTCGGAGAAAGAAAATGCCGCGTTTTCCGTGTAGACGACCGCGTCAGCATCAGCATCGCCGCTGCCATTCTCCGCATCGCTGTCGTCGCCCAACTGACTGACGCTCCAGAAATCCACCATC
Organism: Conticribra weissflogii; assembly: GCA_036940025.1. Classification (NCBI taxonomy): domain Eukaryota; phylum Bacillariophyta; class Thalassiosirophyceae; order Thalassiosirales; family Thalassiosiraceae; genus Conticribra; species Conticribra weissflogii. The sequence continues at coordinate 5,182 of JALLPE010000622.1, read as the reverse complement.
TTCTGGTGATTGACCTTCATTTCCAACGTCCTGTCGCCGTAGGTCCCGAAGTACTCTTCCGTGCCGTCGGCCGTCGAGACGTAGTGCTTGTAGAGGTAGGCCAGAGTGGTGACGTTGTAGGTCTGCAGGTCTTCCCAGGTGTCGCTCCCGATGGAATCGAGGAGGGAGAGGAACCACCGCTGGAGGGGGGACAGGCATTCGTCGGAGTCGACGTCGCTGTCTTCGTCGACGTTGTTGTGGTTGCTGTCATCGTCAACGGCGTCGAGAGGAGATTGCTGCGGCAAGTACGAATTGTATTTGGAACCCTTGTCCGATGATTGGAGCGTTCGCAACGAGGCACTGGCACCGACGGCGTCGATTGGATCGCGCTCTTTCAACTTCCGTTGACGCTGACGTTGACGTTGACGTTGTCGTTGACGTTGACGCTCCCTCCGTCGAGACAAGACGTCGGCGGCGGCGGTCAATTCTCGATGCCAGTGCGTGTTTCGCGCCGTTTCCATGAGTTCGAGGGAGTGGGCGTCGGGGGTCAGTCGACAGTGCAGTGGCTGCGGCTGTGGCTGTAGTAGTGGCGGCGATGACGATGACAATGACGATGACAATGGTGAGGATGGTGCTTCGTCTCCGTTCTCGAGGGTCTTGCTGTTGGAAAACGGATCACTCCACGATGCGTTCGAAGAAGACGCCGTTGCCGACGACGGGACGACGATGGCGTGGGTAAGAAGAAAGAAGAAGATGATATCGTGCCTGCAGAGTTTCATCATGGTGAATTCATTGGCTGTGCTCTTTCGAGTGTTGTTGTTGTTGATGACGATGGTGTTGTTGTTGTTGGGTGCAATCGAAATATATACAATGATTAGATGTGTGGATCGTCGGTGGATTGAATGAAAACGATGTTGTAATAGTAGTAGTAGAGTTAGTGGTTCTAGAGAAACAAGTCAGCGTGAATGGAGAAGGGCATATGGCATCTCGACATTATTTATATTGGAGCTCATTGGCATGGCAACTCCGTTAACGATGAAGTACAATCATAACATATGATAATAATCTACGTAGTCGAGTATTTCGTAATTTTTGACGTTTGCGGGTCTGGAATGATTTGTATTATTATCGTGAAAATTGTATCATACTGTCATTTTCTATATTTTTAAGATTTTAAAGAACGTACCTGACCTCTACATAAACAATTGAATGCTATTCACTATGTATGTACAACGGGCGCAGTCGTGGTTTGAGATTTCTTCCTTGTGAGCCTGATTGATTGAGACGAGATCGAACAAATAATAAAATACACACAAAATAAATGTATGTCATTTTCATAACAAGTCTCAGTCGTACTAAAATTACATTTTTACCATTCCTTGAAAGGGCTATATATAGCACATGAGATATTTTCATGGGAAAAAATGTAAAAAGATCAGGTGTCGATGAACGTATTATTTCAGTAAATGCTCTGTACGAGAAAAGAAATGTTGACCATTGTTGAATCTTCTAGGTAGTTTTCCGACAATGCCACAATGACAAATATGGTTAAACAAATAAATACTGAAGGGCTTGTTTGTCCCGGCGATATTGTCGAAACCAATATAAAATTGGATTTAAATAATATGTATACCTACACGCTTTGAAATCTCGGAACGCAGGCAAGTGGCAATACACGGCAGGCATGAATGACCGGCTGTAGTAGGAAGGAGAACATTATTTTGGATCCTCTAGGGCTGCTCTAATAAGGTGTCTCAGTCAGTATCATGCTCTCATTTTTATTGGAATAGGTTTTTTGGCTTATCAATATTCTTCACATATTGTTCATGTGCTGTTCCCAAACTCAGTCTGTGTAGAATGATTGTACTGTAAATACTCTTTTCTTATACATCTGAAAACCTACGAATCATCCGCAATATTATATATATTGATGGCCCTTCACGCTGCCTCTTCGAAGATTTGTCATGATGTACCGCTCACAAATTTCATAAACCTGTGAAGTAAGAACCAAACTAAGTCACATGGAAACCACAAAAAATCAAACATTGGCAATCAGAATGTATCAGAATACTGATGGAAAATTTAAAAATACAAAAAGAAGTTTTTCTAGTGATTATATGGCTTAGAATTGCACAAATTGCAATCCTGATCATGTTGTTCTATCAAGTAGTGTGATATAGCAAAGGGGACATTCATTGTGTAAACTAAATTTTGAGGCTACAGTTTATCAAAAATTTTGAGTAAAACTATGGAGCCTTTAATGAGCAATGTCAAATTAGTTGGATAAGGAGGGAAGGTATCAGACAGAGGTTGGGGATTGGGTGCAAATGTGTCAAGACATACAAAATCAAAAAATCTTGATGCAATTTTTTCATATTGGTCCAAAATGATGAAGGGTACTAAAGCTTTTATGCAGATCATATTGATCCTAAATTTGTGTGGATCCAACATTAGGCCTTGCAACCATTGGGATGCTTCCAATACCTGGTCATTGTACTTGTTTTAATTTGTATGAAATTGGGTTGGATTGGGATAGTAGTATTACAAAAGATATCTGCATGCTTTTATTCCATGTTTTATGCAAACCCCTGGTGCTTGTGTTGTATTTTACTAAAAATTGAGATTCGCTAGGGCTGTAGAAGAGATCATTTTGGAGAAATATTCACAAAACCCAATTTTAAGTGACTATGCTATACGTCATCCATTTAAAAAAATTAATTGCACATATGAAATAGATCCCAAACAATCAAAAAATTATTCCATCATTCAGCTACCTCTTGGTTGTCATATTTCTCTTCAAGGTGCTTTGACATCATGTTTGAGTGGTACGTTGTTGGCAAAGTCACTGAAATGCTCACAATTACTGAAGAAAAATTTCTGCCCCCTATTTATTGCATATACATGTGAGTAGAATTTAACAAGGATTCCTATACATGGCATTTAATTCCCTAAAAAATGATTGCCAAAAAGACATGTATGATTATCTACAAGCTACCAGGCTTAGGTTCATTTTGAACCACATGGACTCTTGAGAATAACAGGTAGTGTTGTGTCAACTAAGTTCTTATGAGCAATCCTTATGGATATTGGATGGAACACATCAGTGACACTTAATTATATGCATGTGTTTGTTTTTGTTGCGTAAGGGCCATTAATTAATTTTAAAATTTACAAAATTACCAATGATTACACCTCAATCACACCATCCCAGAAAGAACAGAAAAGGTCATTTCAATCCAACTTTGAACCACATCATTGCATTTTGTATGGAGGTGATGGACTTTCATGTCTCCCTGTAAGTGTTTGATAATCAACACTCCAACATTTTTCATCCAGAATCTATTCTCTTCAATACAGCCATACAGCCTGGAAACAAGAAGTATTGATATCAATATATTTCAAAAGAAAGTAATCTGCTTTCTGCCACTGATCAATCACTTTGTTGTAGTGGTACTTCTTAAGAAAAGATACCAAGCAGTGCTGTAGAAGAAATGTATTGTTCTCATAATCCACAAAGTCATTATGAATAACTAAATCCTTGACCATTACTTCTATTCCCAACTCAACCAATGAATCCAAATCATACCTAATTCAAGTAAATTGATCAAAACTCAATCATCCCAGAAAATCTAGAAAACTACTTTACAAGAATCTTGAATACTTACTCAAAAATACTGTCTGAATTTGAATTTACTAAAATTTAATTTCTTATGGAAAAATTGAAATCATCTCTTTATCTATCAGTATCGTTACTCTACTTCACCTAATGATTACAGCTGTAATCAAATATTTTCATCATTTCACAGTTCAGGGTCTGTGGAATGTACTATTATGAAAAATAAATTATTTGAATAAACCCCTTCACAGCCATAGGTGGAAACATACCCAGATAGAATGAGTCCAATAAAGTTTGGTATGTGGCATCAACTATGCCCTGATCATCTACCTATGAAATCTCATTTTTACCAAGATTTGCTAGGTGTACTACATTCAGAAGGAAGTTTAGAATTGGAAGACAATATTTAGATATTTTGATCACACCACCCGTTGGTCAGTTGAGCTACAGAGAATGAATGAGTGAATATGTAATCTATGCAATCCATGCATACTGTACCCAATGGAAAGAAATTCTTCTTATACAGTCATTCCATTGATATATCAAAACGCCAAAATTTGGCTCAATGGCCACTAAGAGAGGCGATTTGCAGCATCCAATTAGGGCAAAGGCACAGATGAATAAGAAGCAAAAAGATAGTGACTTGGATGCAACTGCCAGAGCCAGGTTTTACTACCATAAGGATATTGCCTATTCATTGAAAATAATGGTTGTATTTTTAACTTTTCACTATTCTCTAGATGATAGCAAACTTGCTGTAGATGTTTTGAAGCCAATGATGAGTGAATTGATTGGGCTTTAACAATTTGAATACAGTATGTCCAATGACTATGTCCAATTTCCAATTTCATGAAAAATTAGTGTATTTTGTCCACAATGCAAAAAACACTGTAACCACTGATCCATGATTACAGCATGTGAAGTTATGACAACATTGATTATTAGATGAAGCTGACCTTGTGTTCTGATACCTAGATTAATAGAGTTTGACTTGCTTATAAGTTTGCATACCTTGATTTTCCAAGAAATCAAACAATGTATTTTAAACAATATTATTTTTTCTATGTTTTGCAGACATTTAATCAAATTACAGAGAAATGATTTATAAAGGGGGTACTCATATTGTCCAGCTTGGCAAATAAAATTGGTTGGTTCCATGGGTGAGAAAGACTTCTTTCATTCTTTCTGGCATATGCCATTCAAAAACTTATTGATGATTGAGGCAACTATGATAAAGCAGCTGAGAATGAATGATAGATATTTGTACTCCATGGCATGATCACTTGTGGAGAGTTGCATCTTGGAAGATGAAGGTGAAACCCATGAAGGAGATGATAACAATCACATATTTGGTCAGCATCTGGGTTTAGGTCTGAGTAGTGAAGTTGGACATGATTATTAACTTCTTAATTCCTGTTGGTTAATACTGTATTCGATTTGTAGATGAATTTGTTCTTGACAATATCTTCCTAGTAAAATGTACCCCACAAGAATTGATTCAGTGTAGTAACTCTTTCTCTATTTTGTGCTGAACTGTTTTGAAAATTGTCACTAGGTGGTCTGTTGCAATCAGGTACTAAGTAGTTT